>LGRX02025948.1:0-17009 GCA_001247695.2 Cymbomonas tetramitiformis | reverse complement strand
TATCCCATGTCGCGTCAGGGTGCATTTCCTTAAGGCCAGTGCCACCGTTTCTAGCTGCTTCCGATCCATTTTCCATTTCGAGTGTGCTATGTAGTCTTTCAGTGTAAGACACCCAGCCTGTAGCGTATTGGAATAACTGGGCGGTGCAGTCTATTTTTTCCGAATGCATCTCAGATCCGTACAGGTTCCAGAATTTAGCAGGCATATGGGGTTGTAGAAGAATATCCCAGCTGGTCATGTGATCATCTGTGCTGGATTTCGTGATTTTCTTAACTTCCAGTGAGCTGAATGAAAGGTGTCGTTTGAGATAGGCATTTACATCTTTCTTATTTAGTAGGTGAGGCGAACCTATATGCCAGATGTTATCTTTGTCGTTATGGCCTAAGTTGAGACCACCTTCTGGCATCCCCTTTCCTCTAGAGAGTAAGTGAGCTGCATGCCATGGGCTATTAAGGTGAATCCACCATTCCTTGGGTTTGTTGTGCCATTTTAGACATTGTTCTATGTTGTCTGTCTCTTTATTTTTAGCTATGAGCTTGCTCACTGTTATGGGGCTGCCGTCAGTATTATCTCGTTTAAGATCGAGATCAGTGGTGTCACCCTTGATGGTGCTGATAGCGGCTCTTGCTTTGTTTTTATTGATGCACGCGTGCACAAGTTCATTTGTGCTGTATCCGTTTGCTTCAAGGAGTCCTACAATATCTTTCTTGTTTATTTTCCTTTTTGTATTCGTGTTTTTGTTTGTCATTCTGATTGGGTAACCTGGGTACTCATCATGTGTGGTTTCCTTGGCACCATTAAATCTAGGTGTTGGCAAAGTTGTATCTGAAGTTATCTCAGGTTTAGTGTCGTTTTGAGGGAGCTTAAATTCAGCCCATACTATCCCGTGGTCGGAGATGATATAAGGGTTTTCCTCCGTCCATCCAGATTTAACTGTCATTTCTGCCATGGTTGAGTTTGCCATGATATGGGTGAGCTTTGCTTTTGAGTTTTTAGATATAACATGTGTGAAAAATTCTGTGTTTGGGTTACGGTCCATTATCAGTTCATTGAGGAATTGAGGAACATTTGTCATTGTTGAAATAAGTTAGACGATGCTTATTCTTCTCAACATGCTCTTGATATGACATGTAATTTCCACCTGACACCCGCTGATTTGGGGTAATAGTACAGTTCTTGTCACCTATCTCTATGTAGGCCTTTTTTTGGATTATTTCCTGCCTTTCCTGCCCAGTCAGTGAGTGTGTCATATAATTCCTTTTGTTCATCTACTAGTGTGGCATCATTCATGTAACCGCTGGCTATGTAGAGCTCCAGACCGTTATTTCCTGAAAATTTGGTCATTACTGCCCTTTTTGCATCACCATCAATTGTGGTAACCGAGGTGGAAAGTGGTAAACTTTTCGGATTCCATAGGATCATGGAACCAATAGAAGCTCTTTCGTTTACATGAGATGAGCGAAATTGAATTCCTTTTTGTGTCATTAGGGGTTTAATTAATGCAAGGTTTTCAGTATTCACCTTGGTTTCTGATATACAAATTATATCGGCCCGTTTGTCAATTAAAAGAATGCAGATTGTTTCTAATTTAACCAAACTGTCTTTATCTTCTTTGTGGTGTCGGAGGCCTCTCATATTCATACCCATTATAATCAGACTGCCAGAGTGTTGTGCTAGTTGTAGTTTTGTAAGTCGGTCTAATTCTTCTGATTGTTTACTAATGCTTTTGTGTTTTGCTTTTTGTAAGATGCATCTGCCATCTGCGTCATAAATGTTCTCACAATCAAAGATTTTGTTTGTGCATTTGGTTTTTTGGATTATTCTCTTTTGTTTATGAGAGTGTTTCCTGCGGTATCCATGTGTGTGGGGTGCGCTAGAGAGTTTTCCTTTGCCTGAGATGAGGTGATTATAAGCAGTGTAGGTAGGTTTACACTCTTTGTTTTCAGGATTTGGCTTTGTAGGATGTGCATCAATTTTCGGGAGGCGAGTTCTTAATGATTGTCGTATGGCTGAGATGGCTTTGTTGTTTTCGTGTTTGGTTATTCTAGCTTCTCTGCCCGTTTGCGGAAGAATTCTAATGTTTAGGTTTTCAAGTTCGTATAGTAGATCTCTGTTTAGTTGTGCTGCCGAGAAGAATTTAGTGTTGTGCAGGATGTGGAAGGCTTTGTGGGCTAGTGTAAAGTTGAAAACCCCCATGTTGTTCGGGTGTACTCCCAGTTTCAAGGTTATGCGGTGCACACTTAGGTCTTGAGGGAGAGGTGTGAAACTGTCTTTCTGGTGTTTATTGGTAGAAATATCAAAATCACAATAAATAATCTTTCTTTCTGGAATTATGTGGACCGCAGTTGACCATATTTCATTTATCACAAGGAGATGAATTTGAATATTGGTGTTATTCGTATTCGAGGTGTAATGATATTTCCTATGTGATTCGATGGCTTCTGAAACATTTGTTTCATTAGTGGTGTGTGTCTTCCATTCCAGTCTGAAAGTTTCTATCAGAGTTTCTATCTGATTTTTAGGTGTGGCACCTCTCCGTGTGAGGATATGGTGGGAAGGTGAAGTCATATTTGGGCCGCTGGTTACCGCGTCATTTCCAGTGGGCTCCAGGTTTTTGAGCTCCAGTGTGTTGCGGATATTCTTGTCCAGCAGCTCTATTTCTTTCCTGATTTCTAATCGATATTTATGTATTTTCTTTTGCATTGTTTTGTCGCCATCCTCCCCGCTACATAGGTCATATTTTAGGTATTCGAAAAATGAGGTCTGGTGTGAACCTCTGTTCCACTGGGCCCATCTGAAAGCGGTTTTTGCTACCCATGTGCCACAGTTGTATGTATCTGTTTGAAATGTATCTTTGCTAATGGTGATTGTGGATACCTTATATTCTGTGGTGGCTTTGAGATTTTCCAGCCAGGTTCTGAGTGCTACCACAATCGTATTGATGGTTTCTCTTTCGGCTTTATCTCCAAAAGGGTCATATATGTAAGCTTCTATTTTCCCAGGTGATGACAAGCGGATCATTATGAGGCGCCAGTGTATATTGTCACACACGCCTATTTGTGTGTGGCCATATTTCTTGAGTCTACTGATAATGAGTTGTGTGAATTTTTGGTCCTCCACTGTCATTTTTAGCATCGTGTCTATGAGGTCCATGGGGGCAATGGTACTCAGGTCCCGGATTTTCATTGCGTCACCAACATGAGTTGCATTTAACCACCCCTTTTCTGAGAACAATGATTCCGTGGCCATCCTATTTCCATCTATTGCATTATCTTCGGTGCTTGCTCCACCGCTTAACATCTGTGGCTACTGCCCGACGCTCCAGTCCTACCACAAGGACCGAAATAAAAGGGGGCTAGCCGCCACGATTTTTCGATGTAGTTGATGTTTGAGTGCTTAATAAAGATCATCCTTGGGTGCTCAAATATTTATTAAAGACATGTGCCGGGTGATATACTCGATATGGGTATGCACTTGTGAGGGCTGAAGAGGTGGGGGTAAAATTAATTCAAATTAAATAAAAAGGCCAGTCCTACCACAAGGACCGAAATGTTTCTCACGCTAGCTACCTCCACGAAGGTCCTGTGAAAATTCGGAGACCCATGTTGTCAAGTTCGCGAGCTGCTCTTTCTGCAGTGTCTTGTCAAAAAAATGATCGGAGGTCATCTTCGCCCTCAAAATATCGGTTGAAGTTGCCTGGGTATACAAAATCCGAAAATATCACTGTGGTGTGGTTGGAATTTAGTGATTTTTAACGCTACCCATGCTTAATGTTGATAACGTAGCATGAAATTGCGACATTGTTTAGGCAAGCGGGCAAAGGGGTACTCAGTTTAGGTCCCAATGAGACTACAATCCGGAGGATAGGCACTAGGAGCATCAAGAGGATGGTTTAAAAAATTCCCGCGCGTCCGGTCCTTGTGATAGGACTGAACGAGATTCCAGTCCTTTCACAAGGACTGTCGGGCAGTAGCCATCTGATCAGGTTCAGGCATATTATGTTGTTCGGTATCATTGCCCTTCTTGCGGTGGATTTTATGTTTCGTTATTTTTAGGGGTGATTTCATTTTAGATTTCTTTGTATTTTGGGCCCGTGCCCTCTCCCAGAGCCATGCCATTTGGGGGTTTTGTATCATGTATTTCAAGGCGCCCTTACTGATCCTTTTGCATGCCTTAGGTCTCTTGTGAGCTAAGTGTATTATGACTCTAGGCCCTGGAAAATATTGTTTAGGGTTCAACTTCATTTTGCTAAGTCCCGCCATTAAATGAAAAAGCATGATAGCGGGCCCGTAAGTGATTTTTTGCAGTTCTGCTCGTGTCTTAATATTCTCCTCACATCTCAAGAGGTGTCGCATTATGTAATATCTCATAATTATGCTGCCGCTTATGTCTTTATCAATTATTATCTCCATTTAAAATATGTCTCGGTCCGTGCTGGGTTTACTAAGTAACAGTCTTAAGTTCTCAAGGTGACTTGTAGTTTTACCGACAGAAAGCGTAGATTTATTTTCGGTCCATATCAGATTGAAAGTAGACTTTTTTAAGTTATCCGTCCACCGCGTTAGATTTGCAATATATCGCCGCATTATTTCCGAGCTCCGTATTAGTTTATATGTACCCCGCTTGGCTACATTCCGCAGTTGGTTGTTTGAAAGCCAAAACAGGTTATCCGAAGACCGCTTTAAGTTAGAACCGGACCGCTTCAGGTTATCTATAGGCATATTAAAGTTATCTAACTTCCGTGTTGAGTTAGCTGCATGCTGCTTCGGGTTTCCCGAGTCCTGTGATTGTTTATCCTTTAGCCGCTTACATTTGTTGGTTGTCCCTATCCGGCTGACTGCATTCCATTTCAAGTTATCTGCATTACGTGGTGAGTGTGCTGAAAACCGCTTTGGGTGTGAGACCGTCCGCATCAATCTATCTGTTGGCTTATTAAAGTTATCAAGCCACAGCATTGGGTTGGCCGTATGCCGCCTCCAGCTTATTAAGCTCCAAGTCTCTTTATCCAGGAACCGCTTCAAGTTTTTATCAGTACTATTATAAGGTGTATTGCATTCAGTTCTAAGTTGTTAAAACACCAAGCTAAGTTTGCCGTGACCCGCTTCAAGTTAGCAGCAAACCGCTTCGAAAAGTATATGGGTTTATTTGTGTTATTTGTTAACCGCATGTTGTTTTCCAAGCACCGTGTAAGTGTTATTAAACTTTCTGTATATTGCATTGAGTTATCGGTATGCCGTGTTAAGTTACCTGCATATTGTGTAGTGTTTCCTGCTATGTTATCCAGTCCTCTTAAGTTAGCTAGGCACCGTGTGTGGTTATTTATTGGTATTGTAGTGTTAAGTAACCAGTGCAGGTTATCTTGTAAGTTTGTTGGTTTGGGTGCCCCGGGGGGTGAACTATGTGAGGAACTGCATTCATTGCATAAGTGTTTATCAAATGGCAGGTTATTATTATGCCAGTTGTGTGCTTTGCATATGTTTAGTGACAGTGTGCCGTTCACAGAAGAGTCCATATGATGAGGGTGTCTATATAATGCAAGTTTGAGAGTGAATTTTGGGCCATATATATGTCCGTGCTCTGCTTCTAGGCTGAGTTTTTGAAGTTGAGAGAAATATGTGTTGTGTGGTGAGACAATCTGTGGGGAGTGTACAGCAAATACAAAAGAGAATGCGGTGCAAGAGCAGGGGCTTATATATTTGCTGTGCATACTTAAATTTACTGCTGGCCGATGGGTTACAATGAGCAGAGCAAGGAAGAGATTGGCTCTTCTGGTTGCAGGAATGCTAGTGTGGGTCACTTGCATATCATATGCACGGGATCACAAAGTCTGAGAAAGTGTTCAGAGAGAAGAGACGGATTGAGCTGACGAATTTCTCAGTATCTACCTTCAGCAAGATTAATTCCTTCGTCACTTTCCTGTGTCAGGGGTTGTCTCTGGCTGCCTCCTGCGGGGATCTTGTGAGCAGGGCTGAGAGCTGAGGGGGTGAGCTTTCTCTTTAATGCTTTAGCTTTGGCTGCTTCCCACTTGGCTGAGTTTTTTGTGGGGGTACTCGGCGGTCCTGGTGGGCCTCCTGGTGGGAATCCTGGTGGGCCTCCTCCTCCTGATCCTTTTCCTTTACTAGATCCTTTCCCCTTTCCCTTTCCTTTTCCGCTGTCCATACAATTTTTAGAACAATGACCGAACCTTTTAGGAGCTGGGGCACACTTGAAACACTCGTGGGCACTGCACTGGGTAATCAGGACTACTCCTACGGGGTTGTAGATGTACTGAAGAGGAATGAAGTAGACTGCGTGCTCCGGATTTTGAATGTCCAGTACTGCCGGTTCCGGTGCTGCTGCTACTGGGGGCCTGAGTACTGCGTAGATCCTTCTGACCAGCCGTGATCCTCTGCCCTTGCCTGGTTGTTCTGTGAATGTCTGTTGAAAAACAACCCGCTTTACAAAGCTTGCAAATGGAGTCGTGAGCAGAAATGAAACAATGTTTTCCGTTGAGACTTGGAGATTGGGAGCGGAAGCACGCAGGAACAGGTTGAATCGAGTGAGACTTGAAGACTTGGGAGTGATGTTGAACCGTTGCCCGTCCACCAAAAGGATTCCCAGCTCGAGAATTGCGGCAGCTTGGTCCTCGCCCTTTAGCTGAATTTTGATGATAGAAGGGAGTCTGCGATTTTACACTAGTTAGAATGCACGTTGTCGTAATGTTTTTAAGAATGGAAGCTTTGAGATGCCAATGGCGTTTAATGCAAGAGCAGTAGTTATGAGAATGCTTTTTTACGTGAAGTGAGAGGGCGGTTTTTACCTTAGCGACACCCGATGCGTCCACCTTTCGCGACAAACCGTCAACCGCCAGTGAGCCAACGTCGAGATGCTTCCTGGTCAGGGCCTCCTCGCACTGCCTTCTGACTTCGCTCAGCTCGCGTCCGGTGAAGCGCGCGATGTTCTGGACGTTGTGCCTCGTGATCTTCAGTGTCTGGAGGAAATCATCGTTCTCCAAGTCACCTTCGTGGCCTTCGATTTCGGTTTCGGCGTTCTTCACCGTCTCAGAGTAGTCCACTGCCGTTTGTAGAGATGCAATGTCGAACTCAGCCTCCTCTTCGTGGTTGACAAGCGACACTTCACGCTGTCCAGTTGGCACGTTGAATCCGTCGTACTCGCCTGTTGTGCCCGGAGGCACAGCGTGAGCCGATGTGTCTATGCGTCCGTATGTGTGTCATCGGGGGTAATCTGGGATTGGCACGATGACAGTGAGATTGGGCTTGAAATCACGATGAGAATGAATACCAGATGTCCGGGGTATGACAGTATGACACTATGACACTACAGTATGACAGTATGACACTATAGTAGTATGACAGTACTGTGGGGGGTGTCATCGTGAAACTCAGTCAGACCCTAGAAGAATGGTCAGATTCGCATCGGGGTTGAAAAGACAATGAAATCGAATATCAGATATTAAGGTTATGACAGTATGACAGTATGACGCTATGACAGTATGACAGTATGACAGTACAGTAGTATGACAGTACTGTGGGGCAGTCATCGTGTCAGCCTGTTGGCATAACATCTGAATCGAGAATGACGAATCGGAATTAGAAATGAGATCGGATCGGGAACTGAACGTTGAGCCGAAGTGTGACATCGGCTCTCGAGTGGTTGACCCTGCAACCTGAGTGACGAGTGAATAAGTAGAGCACTTGAGAAGTGTTTAGCCTTCAGAACTCGGAACCGAATTATCGTTTGTACCTCAATCTGGCCCTGATCCAGTATATTATAAAAATCCGAATTGTGTACCTTTGCACGTTCAATCAAAAACATATCTCCGAGCATCTGTCGTCGTGCCCCTGGCACATTTGGTATCAGCGTGCTGCGATTTCGCCTCTGCGCAACTCGCCCACGGGCCTTTTGTAACTTTCGTTGTGATACAGGGGGAGAGCTGCACTTCCGGCTATCTGGGCGCAATTTTAGCCTCCGTAAGTACATTTTTTTTCGTATACAACGGCCGTATCCTTCGGAAAACATCTCCAAAACTTCATATTTTCGCCCCTTAACACTGGGGGCCCAACCAGGCTCAGAAAAGTCAGCATTCGTTTTCCGATCTTAACTTCCAAGTCTGCCCCAGGCTACAAACAACCGTCAGGGAGCACCCTAAAGGGTTTCCCCGGTTTATAGTAGCCAGGAAAACCTCATAGCCCACTTTCTAGAGCCTTAAAAAGGCGAAAAACAGCCAAAAACAGCCCAAAATAGCCGTTTTAGCCCGTTTTCAGCCTACCCCGAAACCTTCCACAGTAGCCCCCACCACCAAAAACTCCTTCCCCAGACCCCATAGGACACCCTAGAACCCCCCAATACCGCCCTCACGGCCACCAGCAGCTGGGAAAGCCCCTCAAAACAGCGCTTTTAGTGGCTTCTGGACAGTTTCTGGACAGTTTCTGGACACCTCTGGTTTACCCTCTGGCTGGAATATTTTGGGAGTGTACGAAGTCCGGTTACCTTCTGGGACCTTGCTGAGCTTTCTGGTTGCAGTTCCTTGACCCCTGCCTGCATACATAGGCACTTGAAATCTGTGTCGCGGAGCCCTGGCGAAATTTTGAGTTCGCCGGTGTATGGCAGTACCCCCTTCGCCAGAAGAATACAGAAGAGCGTGGTGGAAGCAAGGACCCATCAAGTGGGTATTCCCTCCAGACCCCACCTACCCACCAGCAGGCGCCTTCTGGCAGAGCGGTCCTTGGAGCGGTCCTCCTTCCCCCTCTTCCTCTGACGACGAGGAGGAGAACTGAGCGCCTGGATATAGTCACGCTGGCTATCCCACCAGTACACTACGACCACGTGTGGCATCTCCAGGCAATACAAGTGATCGACGCCCCCCCTTGGGTCCTCCTTGGCGCTGATTGGGTCCCCCCATCTCCGCCTGGAAGTCCCGCCCCTTCGCCTCCAGCGAGCGACATCGAAGAGGACGAGACTAATTAAATAAAAAAGGCGAGCACTCACCACTTTGCTCACCTGTGGCTATTGCCACACCCAGTCCTTGATCTCAACCAGCTCAGCAATCAGGATGTCACAGCAGACATCAGAGGCATTCCCAGCATGAGTGTCAGCGCAGAGCAGCTACACCACACTCTGTTCTCTCCCATAACCTTCCCATCGCCCACCGCATATGCTTCCGCTCACCCCATTCCACATCCAGGCACCACCATGCCCTACACAGCGGTGCCCCGCCCTTATACTATGCCGGATGGCACCCCCGCACAGGCTGTATGGAACGGCGTCAATTGGGTATTGCCCCAATCAGCGCCCCTCGCTGGGGGAGTATCACCAGTGCCGTTCACACTGGGAACCCATCACCCCGTGGGCGCATATCCCACACCGTTCCAACAACAGCTACAGCAGCAGCAGCAGTGGCTCGCGTACCAGCAGCAGCAACAGCAGTGGCTTCAACAGCAGCCACTGGAACCGATGCAGCAGCAGTTACAGCAGCAGCAGTTACAGCAGCAGCAGCTACAGCAGCAAGCAGCAGCAGCAGCAGCAGCAGCAGCAACAGCAACCGCAGCCGCCACAACAGCCGCAACATCGACCACAGCAGCCCCATCAGCTGGCACCAGCCACCTCCGCACTTCATGACTCAGGCGCGGATCCCTCATCGCTGCAGCACTTCATCAGCATCGGCGCCGCGGCCCTGCCGGACCCTCTGCAGGTACCCCTTGACAGCGGGGTTCAGCAGAACGTCTTGGGCGGTACCCAGCTCTTGGTGCGTCACCTTCCCGCGGTGGCGACAACCTCAGAGACTCGCCGGCGTCGGCGTTCCCGAAGGGCATCTTCGGGCCCTGCGACACATGGCAAGCATCTCCCAGGTCCAAGCCACGCACCTGATCACTCTGACCCCGACTCCGGCACGGACATCAGCCGCACCAGCACGGGGACCAGAGGCAGCCGAAGCACGCAGGCACGGGCTGAGCGCAGGCGGAGGGCCGCCCACAGGTCCGGCTCTGACTCGGACGCGAGCAGCCGAAGTGAACACATTCGCAGAGAAGTCCTAGCGGCAGTACAGGCCCTGGACATCTCCACGGTGCTCTCGAGAGGACTCGCGCTGCCTGGTGCGACGACATCGGCAGGAGCCTCCCCACCAGGCGACCCTCAGGGCAGCGCACAGGGCCTGACGGCGGACCATCTACACGAGTCAGACGCTGTCGCCAGCGTAACCCCTCCAGTGCCTCAGACCGCCGCTGAGACCGCTCCCGCCGAACCTCCCACTCAGGGCCGGCCAAATCCCCATAACATGATGGTGGCCCGCCGGCGGCAGTCGATGGAGACGGTGGTGCACGGCGGTGGCAATCCCGACTCAGAGCCCAGAGACTCCAGTCCAAGCGACTCGCCACCAGGCCCCCCTAGTGATCCACCTCAGGATCCCCCTGACGATCCCGCACCAGAGCCCTCCTACCCTCAGTACCCAGAGGTCAGAGCCCTCTTCGTCACCCACGATGGTGGGTCATTGTGGGTGCACCAGTCAGCTGGGGTGCGAGGCGCGGCAACCGTCTCCCTACCATGGGACGAACGCCGCCGGGCTGGGGTGCAGGGCGACGCCATCTTGTTCAGGATCATGCACCTGCTGGGAGCGCCGCTGACTGCATATGCGCGCATGGGGGGCCGGCTACACCACGCACCCCTACCCCTTACCAACCCTCGTGTGGAGACCTGGGTCCTCATGGTCGACCGCGAGGTCATGGATATGGCAATGGGGGACCCAGCCGCGGCCAATGTGCGGTCTACCAGCATGGGGCAGCCAGTATGGGAGTGGATCCCTGCTACTGCGCGGGAGTCGGAGATGCAGAACTTCGATCAGGACGGGCTCGCCGCGTGGTCGGAGGTCAGCAACTCCGATTGGTACCGGAGCATGAGCGTGGTGGCCGCACAACCATCCACACCCCTGCCCTTCCATACACCTCTTCCACTCCCCGCACCACCATCAGCCCCTGCATTACCGCCCACTCCGACCGCAGTCCCCACAAATCCCGCGCCTGCGCCTCCGCCCGCGCATGCCCCGGGACCATTACCTCCTGCCCGTTTTCCCCATTCCGCCACCGCAAACCCCGTTCACTCTGCCGCTGCCGTGAACCCCGTTCACTCTGCCGCCGCTGCAAACCCCGTGCACTGGGGTTGGCTGCCAACCCAGTTGTTTTTCTGAGATGCGTGAGTTACTTGGCTACAACTTCATGACGGCCCTCTTGGGCCTGAGATCTTCTTTGCAGCCAAGAAATGACCCTTTTGGATGTATGCTTTCTTTGTTCTCTATGCGCAATTAATTTTCCGGTGTTGTATTACGAATGCGTCAGACTTTTTGACAGATTTTTACGTAAGACAGTCAGCAGTTTGTATGCCAGCTTTTCTCGGTTGGCCGGCTCCTGCGGCCTTGTATTACGAAAGCGTCAAGTTTTTTGACAGATTTTTACGTGAGACAGTGCATATCTTACTTATCACAGCCGTCCCACTTGGGGCTGCTGACTGTTTCTGCATATCCGACTACCATATTGCACTAGTGACTGGTGAGTTTTCCGTGACTTATTCATCTTTGAAGCCGAACTATTTTAGTTTTTGCAAAGCCTACTGAGGAAGACCTGTTGGCACGGGTCGAAAAGCTTCTAGGTAGCCAAGCTAAAGCTCCGGTATATTTTCAGTATCGTTATTTGTACTGAAGTATTTTTTTATACATTATTACTTTGGTGCTATTCTTGGGAAACAGTTTATCACCTGCTTTTTCGAGCCGCACGACCGGTCGTACTGTGTTGACTTACCTACGTGCTTATTACTTTACCGCACATACCGTTTCTTACAGCGAAAGTTTTATTATATTAACTTTTACTTGCAGCAGTTTTTGGGACGTGTTTCGCACGATCTCCCTCGACACTGACTATTCAGATCCAGCGGGCTAGTTCTCTAGGTACCGGATCGACGTTTGATCTCACATAAACGTTCAGGAGAAAACAGAAAAAAGAACACAAAAAAAGAAACATATTCAAACTCAAATTTACCATACTAAGTTCTCTAATGGCATCACAACAGCAACCACAGCAGGAAGGGACTCAAGTTGGAGTCCCAGCCGCCACGGGATTTATGGCGGCGCCCCAACAAAGTCAGCAGGCTCCAGTTACTCCAGTTCCACAACCCCAACACGCGATTGGACAGTATACTCCGAATGCTTTTTCTGCATACAACCCAGCCTTCACCACACCCACACCGTCAACCCCCAGTACTGGTGGATTGCAGTACCAACTTCCTCTCCAGCAACCAGTGGCGCCGCAGCAGAATGCGGCAGGTTTTCAAGTTAACAATGGACCACCAATTGACCCGCGCACCGGTGGCCCTTATGTCTCCCGATTTAAGAAAGATTTTGAGGACGAGAAACAAAAAACTGCAAACCTGGAAGCTCAGATTCAAAAAATGGCAGCTGAGCGAGCAGAACTCCAGGCTCAACTACTTCGCGCGGAAAATGCAGTGTCCGAGGCAGAACGGACCGTCCTTTTCGAGAAAAGACTGGCAGAGGCACTTCAGGCACAGAAGGCGGATGGCAACCTCGCAGCAATGGGAGGGGCACTGGCGGATGCGGCGGGAATTACTCGCGCGAAAAAAGCGGTTCACTTTGAACCACTGGCAGAGGAGGTGGTGGTGGTTGACGATGAAGGTGTGAAGAAACGGAAGAAGTCGAAGGGCAAGAAGAAGAAGAAGAGGTACAGCAGTTCTGATTCCTCCTCGGACAGTGACAGCAGCGCTGACAGGAAGGCACGTCAGCGCCGGAAACGGAAGCAAGGCGCAGAGTTGACCCGCGCCGCCAAATCAATGAGCGCTGGAAGTGGCGGCGTACGAGGAGGCGGCGGCGGCAGCACTGGTGACAGCCCGGATCCGAAGAACGCCGCTCTTCGTGCGATGCTCAGCGCACAGGAGGCGGTTCTCACCGCCCAGCGAGAACAAGCCAGACTGGAGGCCGAGGCCCACGCAGCAGCGCTTCACACGGCTGCGGCCTCAGGCGCAGCAGTTCTACCTGCAGTGACAACCCCGACCGTCCGTACAGGGATCCCACCCCCACCCTCAGTTACTGCGAAGAAGGTGAGCGTGATCGAAGCGAAGGAGATGTCGAGACTTTTCAGGCTGAAACCGAACTGGGAGGCACTGATGCGCCTAGAACTTGTGAAATTTCAGGTGGTCGACCCCAGAGCGGCAATGGAGATGACAAAGACTGAGATCCTATTGGCAGCAACCGAAGCCCACAATGGGGGCTTCCTCGATCTCCGCAATTTATAGCGGGGACGCACCCAGCGACAACGGCTAAAAAAAGTGCAGGGGATCCTGCGCTTAGTGGAGGAGGCTGTCGAGGAAGTTGTCGCTGGATGTGAAGGGGAGGGGAGGGAAGGGAAGGTGGAGACGGCTGTTACCTTATCGATGTTTGGTTCGCTGATGTTCTTGGAGTGGGCCGGAATGCAGCCAAGGTGGTGGCTGCGAAGATTTATACCGTGGTGGGATGCACTGACGGTGGAGGATTTACGTAGCTGGTTTTCAGGGGGGGCGCGCTACGGGACTTATGTCCTAGCGTCAATGGGATCGCGGAAGACTTATGTTGGGAAGTTTTGGTCGGGACCTAGGGCGAGATTGCTGGCGCACTTCAACACTGCGCTGGACCCTGCGAGAAAGGGAGGGAAGAGGCTGTATGGTGGGCTGAGGGCGAGGGGACTGCATACTTATTTTATGTTGCCACTGAGAACGTACAGGGGGCAGTCTGACTGCAACGCGGACGAGAAGCTTATTATTGCGAGGACACAGAAGCTTGGGGACACTTTGAACACGGTGGGCGTGCGAAACCGTAGAGTGTCGGCGGGCCGCACACATTATCGCATGACGTGTCGACGTCGACGCCGAGCCGCCGCTCGACTTGGTTCTCGCAGGAACATGTGGCACAGAGCCGCGGGTGACGGTCGCTGGAGGGCAAAGTACGGAAGCACAGAAACTCAGGGCTACTCGGGTGGTGCGCTGCACCTTGCACTTCGTCGATTGTCGAAGGGCGAGGCGCTCTGCGAGGGGGAGTGGGACCTGCAGAGCACAGCTGGGGTCTGGAACTTCACGGACTGGGCAGCAGTGAAGCTGAAGTATGGCCAGTCGCAGGCAGTGCTTTTGGACGAGACAGGAGAGACAGCACTGCAGCAGACTCTCAGCCAGCTCCTCCCAGTACTTAGGAGGGACAATGCCAGGCTTCGACTGCTGTCGATCGTGGTTACAGACTCAGACCGATGGGCTCAGCGAGAGGTAAAGCAGCTGGTGAGACGCCCGAAACAGGCATGGAGGAGAGTCCCCAAGTACACCCTTGACAGACTCGTGCGATTATGGCAGTCAGCGCCCTCAGTCACAGACAAGAAGCAGCTTGCCAGGATCAGAACTTCCTTAGCGGCCACCGCGAAGAAGTCCCATGATTTTATTTTCAGACACTCTTTTATCTGCAGAGTTCGTTTTCCAGAAGCTCTTAACACGTCAGTAATGAAAGGGTTTCTTCTCCAGTGCGTCGATGCGAAGTTTGCCGAGGGAGCTACGAGAAATTTCGTTCGCAGAAGAGTGCGGGTGGTAAGAACGGCCAAACGCAAGATCTCTGATGTGTTCTGCAACCTCAGCAAAGTTTCTTTATGTACTGACAATGCTTACTGCCGATGTGACAGACTGAGTGCGGATCTGCCCCGCCGGAATGGGCACGTGTGCTTTCGCACTACCGAACTTTCGGGGGAATTCCTGCCACTTAACAGGAGCTTGCGCGACACTCCAGCGCAGATCGAAGAGACGGCTGATTTTTTGCTCGCGAGTACTACCGATTTTCTTAGTCAACTCACCTTCTTTGAAACGGTTTCAACTGCAGCGATTCGGAGGCTTCTCCCCTGGCAATGCTCTGTGGACGGCGGTGCTCGAGTTACTGTGATTGAAAACTTTTCTGACGAGACCTTTTTTGTAGCAGTTTGCGGTGCTGAGGGACTGAAGGTCCAAGTGACCTGGCACAGATTTATTTTTCTGCTTAAGCGACTCGATGCCTGCGGTGTTGCTCGGGGTCGGACAAAGACAGCAGTGACAGAGCTTATCCGCGAGCTGGTGCGGAGACTGTGTGCCTGGTCGCAGCTTGTTACGCAGGATTACTGGATTACACCTTACTTTGTTCAGGACGCGATTCGCTTCTGTTTTTCACTGCTTGATGAGCTTTTTGCCTCGCCGCTAGACGTCAACCTGAACAGCGCAATGTTTTGCACCCCATATAGCGAGGACACTATTTTCGGAGCTGTTGACAATGCTTACAGAATTTTATGGCACGTTCTTGCCCTCGGGAATCCTATCTATACAGTGTCACATATTCGCAGGTGTATTGCCCACGCGATTCTTTCCGCACGCACGACACGAAAACCCGTTCGAATTGTGCTCGTGGTTCCATACTGGGAGCGGTGGGATGAGTGTGATGGGGTTGAACTGGTGTGCTTGTTGCAAAAGAAGAAGTTCAAATTCTTGGCTCCGCAGAGCGCTCTAGGCTTCACTGATCGGTCGACAGGAGCAAAGTTCGACGTGGGTATTCTCTTGATCCAGAACAGAGCCGCGGCGAAGCTGAAACCAGTTACTGATCAGGGACTTTCCAGACTTTCTAGAGTAGTGGCGAGTTCGGTCGATGACCGGGGCGTGATGTATTCGGCTGAGTGGGGTTTGGACTTCTGCTGGAGGTTGGCTATGCAGGTCCGTCCACAGGCTCGTGGATTTGCGGAGGAGGGCCGGGTCTTGGATCGTTTTCGAAAGCTAATGAAGGGAGGTGTGGCGGCGGGACTCCTCCTGCATTCTTTTGGCGGGGACGTTGCTGCGGCGGTGATGAAAGTGGCGGGTAATGAGAAGCAAGCTGCTACCAAAACCGGCGGGATCCCGGCCCTGACAGACGTTTGGCAACTGGCGACGAAGATGTCTGGCTTGGCTCGGGGACCACTTGACAGGAACGTCGCGGTGGGATTTGGCGTGTGCTGCCAGGTCTACCAAGGCTGGCTCCGTGAGGAACGTGACGGCGGAGGCTATGAGAGGGTGACAATGGAGAGTGTGGAAGTTGTGAGGAAGATGCGGCTGAGTTTCAGAGCGGCGGGACTTGATCAGGTGGCAACGTTTTTCACTGATGGCGCTTTCGGTACGCTCTATCTGCTGCTGAAGCACAAGGATTCCTCGTTGTGGGAGAAGAGGCGCCCGGTGGTTCCTTGCTTTGCCTCACCGGACAGAATGCTTCAAAACCGGGTTGGCAGAGCACTGTGCTTCCTGATTGGCGGGCTGACGGGACACTTCAACGTGGCGGCTACGCAGGAAATTGTTGGACGGCTCTCTTTGTTTAACTCGGCGATCGAGGCTGGGGACACAGTGATGGCGGCCGGGTTCGATGTGAAAGAGATGTATGTGAGACTGAGGCCGTCTGTGATGCTCTCAGCGGCTGAGCTAGTTGTGACCACGGCAATGAAGGAGTGTGCAGGAATTTTGGTGAACACAAGAGGCAGGAAGGGAGTGTCTTGGTACGAGGCAGGCACCCCGAGGCGAGTGGCTGTGAGAATGACGGCGGCTCATATTCTGGCCGGAGTGAGGTTTATCCTTGACAACGGCTTCCTATTTGTCGGCGGACACCTGGTGAGGCAGACTTGTGGCATAGGAATTGGTGGCGGCGCCAGCCCGGGATTGGCGCAGTGTGTGTGTGTCTACGGCGAGCGGCAATGGACACAATCACTCGGGGCGGATCGGAGACTGACGGGCGTGAAAATCGTGGGCACGCGGCTGATGGACGATTGCCTTCTTTTGGTCACGGGCAACGGCGATGCGGACAGCGGGGCACTGGATGAGATGCGACGAGTGTTTGGCGGGTATCTTCAGGATTGTTACCCGGAAGGCGTGACAGTGGAGCAAACCTCCGAGGGTCTTAGTTGGGTGTTCTGCGGAATGTTGCTTTCGGTGGACACGTGCGGGGTCCGGGCAAAGTCGATCAC
>LGRX02025947.1:0-83922 GCA_001247695.2 Cymbomonas tetramitiformis | reverse complement strand
GGAAGTGCCTGCTCGAACGGGAGCGCCCGCTCGGATGGAAGTGCCACCGAGAAGGCGAGGAGCCTCGCACAAAGTCGTTGCTGACATGCCTTTTCAGCTTGTCTCGCGACGAGAGACTGGGGTGCCTGACGAGCCGAAAGAAAACTCTTACCCGTGAGCGCACTCCGGCAAGGTGCAGCGGCGTCCAGCCGTCGCAGTCCACACAATCCAGGTCAGCGCCGAGAAAAGCGAGTGACCGAAGAGCCTCGAGGTCCCCATTCCAAGCTGCCACATGCAGAGGGCTGCTCCCGTCCGTGCTCTTCCCATCTAAATTCGCTCCGAGCCTCCTCAGCGCCTGCAGGCCAGAGGTCATTCAGCGCCCCCTCACAGGATCCTCCGAGCTCGACAAGGTCCCCCGCTCCCAGCAACTGCAGAGAACATAGGCTTGGGATGCCGGATCGTGAGACAGGTGGAAGAGGGCCCTTTTGTGCTCTAAGTGGAAATTTGTCCACTGGCAGCTCAACAGCCCGGATAGCCATCTTCGAACCTCGAAAACGCAAAGACACCGACCGCAACGACCATTTCGCGGCAGCAGACGAAGCATCCCGCAACCGGAAGACATTTCAGAGGGAGTCTGCAGAAGGGCCTCCTGTACTTATCATTTGAGGACAAGGCGCTTCTCAAATTTAGAGCGCGCTCAAAACATGGGCATTGTACTGCACCTGGATCGTTAACACGTGGCCTTTCATCGTGGCGGTGTAAAGTGCAGTTTTACCCTCTGCGCGGCACAGCCAAACAGTTGGACTCTCTTCACAGGAGCTCTGCACGAATGCGCCGTTGTGCGCATAGGAACATCTTCAAATCAGCCTGAGCATATCTGTGCTGCTGAAGGTTCTTGCCCTTAACCTTCTGTCATTATCTGTACTAGATAGAACATCTCTGCCTTATTGCTGTTATGTCGAGAAACCTATGTACATCGCTAAATCGGGCGAAACGTTTTCTGCGCATCTTCGGTCCTCAAGGCCGGAGACTAACGGAACGCACCGGAATCTCTGGAGTCGGAATGTGCTCCCAAATTTATCAGCGTCTCGATTGCTTCAAACTGCTCAGCACATCCGCAACACGGTTAACTTTTCCAGAGTCCATTACTTGCTAGTCACACTCGACAGGCAGATAGCTTCGAGCCGCCCTGGGCATTTAGTTACAGCTCAAGGCAGACCCAAGTTTGGTGAACATCGATTCAGGGATGACCCGCCGCCACATCGTTGATGGGCGAGGGAGGAGCTCCCTGCGTGCGTCGCAGCCGCCTGCGCGGGCGAGGAAGGACCTGCCCAGTCGCCGCGGCCTTGTGCAGAGGCGTTCCGCCATATCTGTCTTCGCTACGGATGTCGTTGCCAAGGACCGTCTGTGCGGTAAGAAACCGCACCGAACCAACTGTCGCAGCGTCGTGCGCGAGGGTGCTCCTTCGCGCGGTGTGCGCGCCAGCGTCGTGCGCCAGGGTGCTCCTTCGCGCGGTGTGCGCGCCATGGAAGGGGACACGGGAGCCTCTTCGGGCCCTCTCCGTAAGAGCGTGCTCATGCCGAGTATCCTGTTGTAACGTGTCAAAACCGGCGCTCAATAGCAACGTCTCAATACAGCGCACTGGCTCGCTCCAAAGTTTTATCAGCAGGCCATAATCATAAGCCATGAACTTTTCTGCGGACAGTGCATGCTTATTACGTTCCTTGTACTTACGAGCTCTGCTGCTCGATGCACTCAGGCCTCTTTACGGAGAGGGTACGTCTCATGTGAAGTATTATTTCGGTACTTGAAACTTGAGTGGATTTTGGCCGAAAGCCGAGGTAAAGCTCAAACAAAACTGTAGCATACTAAGCACAACTGAATGCGACCGGGCCTCGCCAGCGCTGGGGAAACACTGGAATACGCAGCAGATGCATGTGTTCTTCCGCAGTTACGAAAAGCCAGTCCCCTCGCGATATCTTGCGAGAATATCCCTTGTAACACATCCAAGGGAGAAGACGGATGTGAATTCTGCACGTGTGTGTTTGAACGCGGCCAAAGGAGTGCTACAAGGGCAACGAAGCGAATAAGCTAACATCCAACCTCGCCCGATAACCACGACCGCGAACTGCGAAAATAGCGCCGGTGGTGCAAGCAAAATGCGGGCAGAGAGCACGCTGAAACATAAGTAACACAGCCACTTTGGACAACGAGCACATCGACAACAAAAATTCACCTCCGGAGTGCGAAACGTGTCCCGTGAACTGCTTTGATTCGGCTTCATATCCAGGATAAATCAGCGGTACATGGTCTGGCTCATAGGTAGTGAGGGGATAGGTAGAGAGGGGAAAAAGATCTAGAGTGCGTGCGGAGGGTTGCCCTATCAAATATCGAATATTCAAAGCACAACATTATTCAGCAAAAGCTGAAGGTTAGGGAACCGATGGCTCGCCCAGTCGAAGCGGCCGGCCTGTTGTTACTTCGCTGTCGCCTTTCAGCGCTGCGCCTCCCGAGTCAAGGCATGGAATCAACATATGATGGAGGATAGCGTAGCATAGCAGACAGTGACAGCGAAAAGTATGCTAATAATTAAAGACGGGTCGAACAGGCTATAGGACCAAATCACACAGAGGGAGACGAGAGGTAATAATATATGGTGACATTCGCTGGACTTACTCGGGTTAGCAAAATTAGTGGACAAATTGGTTGGGCTCCATCGCATGTATTTGTATGCAAAGAATGTAGAATCTTCGTTTGGCTTTGGGTGCGATAATTTATTATAAAGAAGTGAGTTTCCGGGGGAAGCTCGAAATTATTTCCGGAATGATAATCTTTAATCTTTATCTTATGATAAATCATTTCGGGAATAATATTTGTATGATGAACATGAAGGGTGCAGTGGTTTTCCGAATTTTAAAATATTGATACCAGTCTCCATACTTTACAGAACTAATTTTCCTTTGTAAAGATTCCAACTGTTGGAATTTATAGCGTCGAATTTTGCAACCCCTATTTATGGGGCTTTCCGTTTCGTTCGGTTTTTGTTCCCGTCGGGTGCAAAAAAATTGCGGTCGGATCTATCGAAATCTCACGTCAGGTATAAATGCATGGGATACACACAGTAATGATAATCTGGAAGTGAAACTCTCGGCGGGTGCGAAGGTTGAAAGTTGAAAGGTGGGTTCAAGGGGCAAGTACTTTCATCTGTAAATTTCCAACTTCGTCGGCAGGGATGTTTCATACATCCGCAGTACGAACCGTGATTGGTGTGGGACCTGTGCAGAAGTGCGTCCGTGAGAGAACAGGTGTGCTTTTTCGAGCAGTCTAGGTGATGTTGCAACTTTCCGTTGATCATTGGTTTTTTGTCGATGCCAGCTGTAAGGAATGGACAAAGGAAGTGCTGTGATTTGCCTAACGAACGTTCTCGTGGATCCATAAGCTGCACTGATGTGCTAAGGGTTTCGAAGTGTAAGTTTCACGGACAAGAATCCTGTCTCTGGCTCAATTTGACATTTATCAATAAGTCCATATTTTTGGTGAGCGGATTCCTTTAAATTTTTGAAGGCATTTTTGTACTACACTATGCTCTCCTCTACTATCGTAGTCTGGTTGCATTCTGTTTTTGAAGGGTCCGCCTTTCAGGCAACGCTTTCTTCCCCATTCACCTTTTGGTAGGAGCTTTCTGTCGAGGTGCCACCAGACTTTGCATTTCAGCGGATCTGGTATTTGTTTGTCAAATCAAGACGTTGGCTTGACGTGGTTTGTTGAAAGGGATGTCTGGCGCAGCGCGTTCGTTACATGTCGACCAGGAGCTTGAACTTCTGAAAAGTCGACGAGAAGTTTTGCTTTTGTTTCCGGCAGCGGCTGTACTTTCTCAAACTAATCCCGGTGAGTCGATTTGCGCTTGCTGCGGTCAGCGGTGCACGTTTCCCTCATGCTATCGAACAAACGCCTGACTCTAAACCTCGTTCGCGGTCTTTCCGCAGGGCTCGCGGAGGCTAAACTTGCGCCGGCAGGTTAGTCCGCAATGTTGCGAGTTATGCTCTGCTAGTTCGCAACCTAGCATCAGACTTGTACCTTCCACACGTGCCCTTTGGACTTCAGTTCTTGAAGATAGCTCTTCTCGCGCCTGCAAGATGTCGGTTTTGGGTTTGTATTTGGAAAAGATGTGTTTTGGAACTTCACAGATGTCTGTTTGTACAGCGTTAGTAAAGATTTCGGGAGTGGTTTGAGAGCTGTGGCGTTCTGTGGAGAAATTGAAATCTGCCATTCATTGTGCGTGCTGCGGCCAAACACAAAAGGGTACGAGGAGTTGGCGCGAGAGCTCGTAATCGCTCTTCAAGATAGCCTTCTCCTTGAAGCCAGCGGAGTAAGTGAACGCAAGGTGTGTACTTCGTCACCATTCCTTCCCTCACATTTCGTGCAGAATGGAAGTCTGCAGCAGTCGTGGAGAGCTTTGTGACAGCAGGCGCTTTGATCAACACACTACCCTTGAGATTCTAGACTTTTGTTCTATCTTCCTCGACACACCTGCGTTCACACCTTGAACTGGCGATATTGTAAATTAGAGAAAAGAAATTCTAAGTGATGCAGTTTAAGGGCTAATCAACTTGCGGAAGGAAGGCAATGTGTGGGCGTCTCGTTGCTCAATTTTTAGGTCTGTGCATATCATACAGGTGCGCAAGAATGCGGACCCTGCAAAAGTAAAGGTGCAACAGTTTATTCAGAACTACAAGGGCAGCCCTCTCCTTGTGGACAATCCTTCGTATCTTGCAATCGAAGGTGAGATTTAAGTTTGAACCTTGAACGAAGGTAACGCACACTACCAAGCGCTTGCAGAAGACAGGAAGGACTAATAGGCAAACGAAGTGTGCCAACTTTATATATCAGCTTAAAGGTTCAGCCTTTGAGTAGCGGAGAGCATACGTGAGACGAGCACTGAGAGGCGAAGCGAGAGGAGTGGTTCCCACCATCAAAGAAATATATAGCTTACCTTATGTTTTGTACATTAATGTTGCGGGGATGTTGTGGTTGGGGCTGCAGAGGCACTGAGGATTCTTGGGAGCTTTTATTTGAAGAATGGCTCACGCGCGAAACTTCCAGCTGATATCAGGGAAGAAGTTTTGGATAGCTTGAACACTGCTTATGCGGCATTGAGCTAAGTTCATGTATTTCTCTAGGCGCACAACGTGTAAGTTGTTGAGTGCCAAGTACTTCACTGTCTTGTAAGTTGTTGAAATTTGTTGGCCTTCGCCACCTCCCCAACCTTCCCTTCATATCGAATAAAGCTTTGTTGTGCAAAGCCCTTTGCCTCCTACGTTTGCCATCAACAAGAGTGCTTGCGTTGCCTGCACCTGATTTATACAAATATAGAGACGCACTGAGCAAGTTGTTCGCACCAGTGAGCACACGAGCATTCCAATCTGTACATTATTTGGTGTTAGGTGTTGGTAACGCTTTGGGCCTTTGGAAAGTGTTTTTTCGACTTCCATCTCCAAGATTAAAGCCGTGAATGAAGTTGGTGTGCCCGTGAAGTACACGCTGACAATCGCAGAAAACGCGAGCAGTTGAGTCCCTAAACCCTTATATAGTGATACTTCAAGTGCTATCCTCGGTATGCCAGAAGGAAACGGAGTTAACTCACGTGAAAGGTGATGTCGGGTCAGTGGATATATATACATAGGTTGTATATATATAATGGATATATATATATATATATATATCTGCGGGTCAGGCATGCACAGGCCGTGAAACTCTCGGAAGTCTAAGATAGATAAAATGATCAGTCTGTAGGGTTTTAGCTATTGGAAACGAACGGATCGGCAAGTCATGGCAGAGTGACACATGCACTGCACTCCGAGGGGGGAAAGTAGGAGACAGGCCCCCACCTTATAGTGAGGGGTGAAACGATCATCAGTCGCTCCGTGATACCGCCTCCTCCCGAAGGAGAGGAGTGCCACGGCACAATGTACAAATTGTAATCCTAGGCCTGCCGACCAACTACATCAGTAACCCTAAAGAGCCCTCTTCAGCTCAGCTGGAACGGCATCCGCCTGAGCTGGTACTGCTGCAAAAGCCCATCCGATCCCTTCCGATCCAGGGTTTTGTAATTCCTAAGCAGATGTGTCCGGAAGGTCAGTAGCTGTTGCGGGCAGGGTCCACACCGGCCCATCTCTAACGCCAGGCCAATCCTCCTCACTCTCATAGCCAACAATCATTGCGAGTGTCGGCGGGTCAGCTTCTTCCTCATCCGTGATGGGTGCATCGAGCCATCGACACCTGGGAAAGGCTCATCTGCCGGCGGCACATCGTCTGGAACCGGAGAAAGCGGCACCTACGGACGGAAAGTCGTGGCAGAGGGCTGCTGCGGAACATTCTTCTGCCGGGCGCTTGATGATAAAGCGGGTCGCTCGATCGGAGCGGATGCGGTTGGGGGAGGGGGGGTGGCTGCCTGTACACCCCCCCCCTATTACATATAAAGGCTAGCCTGTAATCCCTATAAGGCCCTTTACTCCCTGTAAGCTCATGTAGTTAACGGTAAGCTCCTGTAGATGACGGTAAACCCCTATAACTTACAGTAGTCGACTGTATATCCCTGCGGTCACGGTAAGTGCCAATACTCGTCTGTACTCGCCTGTACTAAACGGTACATGCCAGTATATCCCGATACCTGCCAATATATGCATGTATTGCCGATACGTGCAAGTAGGTCCCAGTAGGGGCCTGTATGTGCCGGTATGTGCCAGTAGTACCTGTATTGCCCGGTAGATGCCAATACTACCGGTAGGTGCCGGTAATTACCTGTATTCCCCCGTAAACGCCGGTAGTTTCCAGTAGGTGCGTGTAGGCACCGGTATCACTGAAAGAAAGTGTGAAATATATATATAGTGAATATATATATGCACGCAGGCAAAGAAAGTTGTGCAGTGACACACACGGGTTTCGCAGTCAAAAAGATGAGATAATAAAATAACTTGGGTGTTTTATTATCGGTCGGCTGGCAAGATGCAAGTGACACCACAGGGCGAGGGGTGACACAGGAAGAGACAGTCACCCCCAGTTTATGGGGGGGGCGAAAGTCTGTCTCTCCATGACACCACCTCACCCCGAAGGCGTGAGGTGCCACGATGCAAGCCAGCAAAGCCGGGTCTAACATCCTACGGTTGGCCACAAAGGCAAAACCCTAAAAAACAAGCATCTTCTGGGACCTTAAGAGGTCTTTTCCAACTTAGCTAGTGTGGCTCCGCCGCGCTGCGTGGTCTCTTGATGCGTGCTCTAGGGGCTTATGCCCATGCATGTGTTGTGGGGATGACTACTCCCACAGCCAACCGGCAAATCTAGTCCCAGCAATCGAGGGTGGACGGCGGCGTAGCTCTCGATGGTGAACGAAGTCGAGCGCCGCCAGGACGTTGTCATCCAACGCCCACGCGATGCGGTGCGACGCGATGCGTGGCACCAACAGAGCGAGTGCGGGGACGTGGACACCCCGAGGGGGGCGAAGGTGGAAAATGCGGTGTGGTTCCACTCTGCCGCACACAAGTGCGAAAGCAAAGAGGAAAAGCGGTGGGATGAGGGCTGCAGCACCACCAAACACCACCAGGCAGTGGCCAAGGGGCACGCAGGGTGGAGGGAAGAGTGGAGGATGCTGCGGGGTGAGCTCGTAGTGGTCAAAGCTCATGTCGACGATGGGGTTGATGGACTCGATTTTGGTGTCTGGTGCATAAGCACCACCAGACACCACCAGACCGTAGCCAGGGGTAAGTTCTCGTCGTCGAATCACCTGCTGCGCGGAGGCAACTGCAGAAATGCGCGAACGCTGACGACACGAAGCCATGGCCGCTGTAAGCTGGAAAATCTGGAGCTCAACACTTAGGGTTCCCAAACGAAAACGTAACTTTCGCCAAAAATAACCAAATCGAACGATGGAAAAGTCAATCTGGGGTAGATTCCCGCGGGGAAGACGGTGGTGACGTCAAAAACGTCGTGCGATAAGCCAATTTTGCTGCTGTTGAGGTGCTGCTGGCCAGAGCGTAAAGTGAAATAGATGGGGACGACGTAGTCGAGAATGATGGTGATAAACGTGCGTTGCGCACGAAAAAGATTGGGCGTTGCGCTCAAATAAATAATAGCCGATGCCGTTGCAGCATGTACGGGGAGATGGCGGCGATGTGTAACGTTGCGGCACTGTGTCGGCCGGCTGGATGGGTAGCAACGTTGCGTCACTGAATACCGCGTTGCGCGGGATCAGAATGATAGCGAAAAGGAACGTGAGCAGTCACCAGCTAGTGGTAACCCATAACCTGAAAGAAAGTGTGAAATATATCTATATAGTGAATATATATATGCACGTAGGCAAAGAAAGCTGTGCGGTGACACACACGGGTTTCGCAGTCAAAAAGATGAGATAATAAAATAACTTGGGTGTTTTATTATCGGTCGGCTGGCAAGATGCAAGTGACACCACAGGGCGAGGGGTGACACAGGAAGAGACAGTCACCCCCAGTTTATGGGGGGGCGAAAGTCTGTCTCTCCATGAATCACCCTATAAATGCCTATATTATCCCGTTGGCGCCAGTAGCAACCTGTACCTGCCTGTACGTGCTAGTACTCCCGGTACCTAGTAACCGCTTGTATAATCCTGAAAGTCCCGGTAGATCCTTGTCAATACCAGTAAGCGCTTGTAAATACCTATAGGCGCCTGTAGGCGCCGATAAATACCATTAAATACTAGTAGGCGCCGGTAGCTAGCGGTAGGCACCAGTAGGCACCAGTAGGCATCAGTAGGCACCCGTAGGCACCAATAGGGAATAGGCACCAGTAGGCACCCGTTGACACCAATAGGCACATGTAGGCACCTGTAGATATAAGCACGGGTGCGGTACCCGTAAAACCTCTGCTCCCTATGATTTGGAACTTGGCCAAATTACTTACCTTACTTAATCAACATACAGCAGCAGCAGCAGCAGCAGCAGCAGCAAAGCGCGAATCCCAACGGGCGACACAGACGAACTTCCGATCTCACGATCGCCAGACGCAAACGATGATAGTGCCACTGCAGTCGCGTACATTTACCGCGACGCCACCCACGCGTCATGACATGGCATGTTGGGATGCAAAAAGCGAAGCACTGTCGCGCACATGATCCTGCGGTCAGATGGCCTAGTGGAGATCTCTTTTTGAGATCGATCCGCCTAGTACCAATATGCGCTTGTAGGTTCCGGTAAATACCAGCAAATACCAGCAAATACCAGCAAATACTAGTACGTGCCTACAGGGTTGGGGTGGGGTGGGGTGGTGGGGGGTGGGGGTGGGGGTGGGGTGGGGGTGAGATGAAATATTGTTGTAAGATGAGATTAGATATTGCGGTGAGACGAAATATTGCGGTGAGATGATTTGTCGCGGTGAGATGATATATTGTGGTGAGACGAAATATTGCGGTGAGATGATATATTGCGGTGAGATGAGATGTTGCGTTGAGATGAAATATTGCGGTGGGATGAAATATGGCGGTGAGATGATATATTGCGGTGAGATGATGTGTCGCGGTGAGATGAAATATGGCGGTGTTCTAGGGTTTTATTTTTAGGGTTTTTAGGGTTTTCAGGTTTTGAAATAGGGTAGAAATCCCCTAAAACATTAAAACCCTTGTAAACCATAAAACCCTAAAACCTTATAAATATGGTTAAAACCCTTATGGACCCTAATAAACCCTAAAACATAAAACCCTAAATAAACTCTAAAACCTAAAAACCCACCTCGTTTTCCCACCACGGATGGAGGTGCAACCACGCTCCACGTCCGCGTCCATTGCCGCGGTTTCCTGGGTCGATTTGACTTGGATGAGCCTTTCCGGCGCTCGGGCGCCTTGGGGAACGTTTCGAGGGGTCAGATAATAATCCCACTTCTTCATCGTGAAAACATGACCCAAAGCTGTCTTGGAGAGTTCGGAGAGAGGAACAAAATCTTCTGCCACGTCTGCTCCACATCGTTCATCATACGATACGCTGCAAATTCGTTTGGCCCGTCAGATAGCCGCTTTTCGGACGGTGCGTAGCGCAAGTCTTCGGCGAGGCCTTCACTTACCATCGCACGAACGACATTGTCGCTCAGATATTTAATCCGACCGATCGGTATGTTTCTCATGGACAAACGATTATTTTAATTGCATTCAGGGTGTGCTGAACGGAGGAATTAATTCGCGAAAATTCCTTTCGATAAAATCGCCACACATAATCAGACCCCATCCCCACCCCATAATCTATGACGATGACGAAGTGCCCGCGACAAACGGAATGCGGGATGGTGACCATTTTTGGCGGCGCGGGCAGTCCGCTCATGCGCCAGTGCTGCGCCCGCGGTTTTTTTATAGAATTATGTCGCTCTATACAATTTATGTCGTTTTGTACAATGCTTAACAGTGGTGTCCCCATGTCTACACAAGTCAAGCAAGAAACCCAAAGTTCATTATCACGCATATCACAAGCACAGCACGCACAAGCATTTTCAAGCATTCAAGACATATCATATTTTGTATTCAAATTTACTTTATATCATATGTCTATCTCGGCATGTGCCATCCAGCGGTTGTGCATGCCGAGCATACAGCGATCTAAAGCCCATCTTGGCTTACAACATCTTGCAACGCGAGCTCTAGGGGGTCGCTCTCGCTCGTTGCATTCCCCCTGTCTTCTTCGCTTTTCTATCTTCGTAGAGTGACTCTACTAAGACGGACCAGTGAGGTTTCATGCCATTCCCAGCGAATAGGTCTAGTCCTTTGCGCGTGTACCTCACGCACACATGTCAACTTAGGTCTTTCGCTGACGGAATAATGTAAACTGTTTTCTTCTTTTGTTGTTGTCCCCACCAAAGCCTCCGCAATGGATAGCTGCGGTCATCGAGCCAGTGCTTTGGCAAAAGAAATGCGCAGAAGTCCCTGCACTCAGCTGCGTAGAAAATGAATGCAACGTCGCTCATTCCACTCGAGGGTGGTGCGCAGATGTAGTTCGCATTTAAAAGATCCCCCCAGTCGTTCGGGTCGAAGATGTGCTTGGCTTGCCACCCCTTTATTGACTTTGCCATAGCTTGGTGGTCCACCGACATAAGAATGCACTTTTCTTGAAAATCTGTCGGTAGGATATTTTTCACGTGTCCCATAATTCCAGAACCCGCTGCAAATAAGTCAACTATCACCCTACTTTTAATCTTCTTCGAGTCTTTGAAGTTCGTGACATTGAACTTGGTGAGCAGTTGGCGAACGTGTTCCACTTCCACAACTGCTCTGCTCTGTCGCCCTCTGTCTTCGAAAACGTCATTAAAACTAGACTCTGTCCAATTTGTCTCGATGGAAACTTCGGACAAGTGCGTCTCTTGCATACGCAAATGAAAGCTATTTGCACTCCTCATGTACGTATTGCGATCTGGGATGCGAGCGCGTTGTTTCGCTCGCATCCGAGATTGCTCACAGCGACACACGGTGCATAAACCTCGGTCAAATGTACTTTCATCGTGGGTGCACTGTCTTTTCGGCATATTTGTTGATACGTCGATTTATTCTATCCGAAATTCAGAACCTTTCGACTGCGTGGCTGGAAAAAAACATCGGCCACCACTGTTAAGCACTGTACAAAGCGACATAAACTGTATAGAACGACAATGTTTTGTAATATACGCCACAGTCTCGGTTCGGCATATGCGATGCTCATTGTCACGCGGACAACATTCGGAGTGGACCCCCCGGACTTGACTCCGCGACACCCCCCCCCCCGACTTCGTATGTTTTAAAGAAATAAAAATTCGCGATATTGTGAATTTGCAGGAACAACAATTGTAATAAAATTAATTTCAAATTAAAGACAGACTGCCGATTTCAACCTGCCAGTCATGCCAATCGCGGCGTGAGCATTGGTTCGGAAAATGCTTCTCGTGGGCGATGGTGTTGGAGCTGCCACGAGTACACCAGATTTCCAGTTAGGACTGGGGGGTGGGGTTCTCTTTTCAGGAAAACATCGCCGGAATCCGGATGATTTTCTCACCCAAAATGGCTTTGAACTTGAATATTATCCGCACCACACCATGCGCGCCATACTTATTGACCGCGGAGTGCATCCGGCCCGTCCTCCTCTTTCCAACGATACCCAACTTGCAGGCGCGGATGACGCGGCGTCACGTATAATTGTAAAAGGGTCACTTAATGGTCCACGTTTGCATCGTGCTACCAGTGTTATTCACTTCCTAAGCCAGATCATTATCCTACAGTATTATCTGACCCCTTCAGACGTTCCCGAACGCGCCCGAGCGCGCTATGAGGATGATTACAGTTATATCTGTCTGAACAAGGCTACAATTCAAGCAATTGCAATATCTTTATGGCAGGAAAGATTGACCAGTAAATTAACAGGTTGAGCAACAGCTCCTCCAAATAGTTACTTCAAGTTAGAACAGCCTCCAAATGGGCAATATTCAGGTCTTATACTTTCAAGGCGCGCAGTTCATATCTCTAATCGATCTGTCCCATGTCGGCTGGCATATCATCATCTGCCACCTATACAAATCCTAATCAGAGAATCTGCATTTGGACAATCCTAATCAAGACAGTTGATTTCATTGTCCCTTGCTGATCTTTGCTTTCTTCCTACGAGGAGCCACGTCAAGCACTTCTTCTTCATCACTGTCACTGCTTATGGAGCATTTCAATTGAGTTATATACTCATGTGTCCAACATCTCGGATATTTCCTAGGTTGCCTCTTCGTCTCTTCAGACACCCCAGCCTTATTCTCACCCATTGAAGTCAATCCAGTATCTGACCCATAAGGTTTCTTCGGTGGTGCATGAACAGTCTCCACCACAGAGGCTGGGGCATCCTCAGATATGGCCTCAGACTCCTGCTCGGTGATAGGCGGATCCTCTGGCTGAACAGGTGAGGTCGGGGAGGTGCCCTTTGGCACCCAATGAAGTTCACCCTTCTCATCCATGATCAATTGCAGTCCCAGTCTCTTCAACCTTCGAGCTTCAGCTTGTTCTTCAGCATCGTCAGCTACCAAGTCATCGAACTCGCTGACGTCATCCTCAGTGTCATCATATTCGGGCGAGGCTGGCTCCCATTTCGGACTGGCAGTGTCCACGTCATATGTGACACCCGCGTCATCGTTGTCATCCGAACCTGGTAGCTTCTCCTTACTGTTAGTGACACCCGCGTCATCATTGTCATCAGAATCTGGTAACTTCTCTTTACTCCAGGACACAGCGCCTGTACCCGAATCGTCACTGTCTGTAGGCGCTGAGTGTACAGGCTTACGCCCCGTGTAGGGAATTCCACGATATTCGTCATCGTCAATCACAATCGTCGGATTCCCGCGCCCAATGCTGCTGATCGGTAATGAGAATGGCGCTACCGGCGCCTTCAACTGAGTGGCGTCTTCCAGAAACCAGCCGCCGCCCCTATTACGCTCCCAGCGGCGTAGCGCACCCGAAGGGTGAACGATAATATGCTGCCAGCTATAATCAAGTCCAGGCTTTCGCTCCCCATAGTACGAAGTCAATGGCTCGGGAGTCCCCTTCCGAGCCCATTGCCATTTCACTGCCCCAGTACGCGTAAATACAATATGCCAATCGAATGGCTTGGCATGGCTAGTGTTCCCTGGCACAACTCCTCCCCTCTTAGCTTGTTAGTACGAAGAGATGATAACTCAGAGTCATTTGTACAGCAGCTAAGATCCAGACACAGATCAGCCATGCTTATGGATGCGTGATATGCTTTTCTGATTGAACAGGTGCTCGAAAAGTTGGCGAAGCAATCCAGAGGGTAGAGGGTATACAGCAGCGGAGACTCCCGCTCCTTGTTGCCCAGGATGAGGCCCCAGTTGAGCAGTTTCCGGATGTGATCCCAGCGTCTGTTGGTGAAGACAAGGAGTATCCATCGTACAGTACCGCAGGTCCACTGGAGGAGGCGACTGTGTCCAGATGCAAGTAGGCTTGCGGTAGCCAGTGCCATACATACAGTAAGAGCAATACAACGGAGTAGGTAACCGGCGAACTACAGGTCGAAATCGCAGCGCAAAGGGAAACCTGCCCATCGGATTTTCCATAAACCAATGTTTGGGTTTGAGGAAGTCGAAGATTTGGAGCGCACGGCGTACACAGGCATCCGCCCGTCGCAGTTGTCGCACCCCTGTGGTCTTAGCCTGACTGTATTCAGTGCACGGTGGGCTAGCCCAGATGACGTCAAAGTAACCAGGCGCGTAACGCTTGAAGTCCCAGTCCTGAACCTTCTCAGCGTAGGTAGGTTGCCAGCGAGGATCATGATCTACGGTGACCACGGTACTCTTCGGATAACATGACAGGAAACTTCTCTCCACACTACCTGTACCACTGAAAAGTACTAGTAGTCGCAACTCGCGTGTCGAGACCACAGAGTCCAGAAGAGCCAGATGCGTCACAAAGGCGTCAGAGGAGCGACAGTATTGTTCCCAAGGTAGGCAGTTGTCCAGAGAAGGAGGTTCCCCTTCATCAGAAGTGTCCAGGAAGGTTAGAGCTCTGGCGCGTTCCCGCCTTTGCTTCCGCTGCATTCTGACCTCCTGTAAGGCTTTTTCGCGGGCTTGTCCTTCTCGGGATAGTCTCAGTTGTTCAAATTCTGTGAGCTGTTCGAGTTCACCCCCGTAGTTCAACGACTCGCGAGTCTTCCAGGAGTCATGAGCATTAGAGTACCCAGTCCAGCGAACCAGAAATTCTTCTACTTCCTTACCTCCTCTCGCAGGTTTCACTCTTCGAGCCAGAATCTTAGACACATGTGTCTGGGATTGTCCATCCACGAGAACCTTGGCAGGAGTAGGTGTTTGCTGACGCAGCGCAAAAGCTTCATCTGCAGTGCGGTATTCCTTGAGGCGATGCTGCGCAAAAACATCGTGGATACGCCATTTAGGGGGTAACTTGAGCCGATAAGCCACCGGAGCACCTCTGTCAATTTCGGGTAGCTCTCGCTGCTGGTCACTGAAGAACCTCTCGGTGATGGGTAAGGGCCCGTGCCAGCGAGGTCCCAGCTTCCTGAAGGATTCGCGGTTCATGATATTTTCCGTGAGATGCTTAGCATCTACCCAGACCAAGTCTCCCAACTGAAAGGATTTGGCGGTGTGACGCTGGTCAAACTGATGTCGCTGGCGTTGCTGTGCCAGTTCTAGCTTAGTGCGGGCGTCCTCTAGTTGAGCCGCGAATTTACTAGCCATCTCGTGGGCAGTACCTTCTCCACCCTTACGCCTGGAGTGTTGTCCAGCAGCGGCTTGCAGGAACAAGTCCAGTTGCGACATAGGCGAGTGCCCCAAGACCAACTCAAACGGGGTAAAGCCGGTTACATCGCTCCGCGTATCGTTTATGGCGAACTCCACGTTGGCACACCACAAATCCCAGTCCTCTGGATTGCTGCCTACGAAGGACCTCAGCATGTCTTCTACCACGCGGTTGGTATGTTCAGCTTGTCCGTCCGAACGAGGGTTATAAGGCGTAGTGGAGGCCACTTTGGTTCCCATAAGTCTCATCAATTCCTTCCACATAGCATCCTGAAAACGAGGGTCGCGGTCAGAGACAATCTTCATAGGGGTGCCATGTAGTTTCCAGATGTGGTCGAAGTAGATTCGAGCTATAACCTCAGCGGAGCTGTCCTGGAAGTTCAACGGGATGATGTGAACCATTTTGCTGAGCTTACACGTGAAAGTAGCAAAGGCATCGTGATTCCGCGCCGTGACTGGCAGTCCAGTAACAAAGTCCACACTGACCACTTGCCATAGTCGCGTAGGAATAGTGTGTGGGTTCAGCAATCCATCCGGGTAAGAATTTCTCGGTCGCACCGCTTGACAGATAGTGCAAGATGAAACCCAGCGTCCCACATCTTCTGCTGCCCCTTTCCACCAGAAGCGTCGCAGGACTCGTTCCAGAGTTTTGTCCCTGCCCGCGTGTCCAGCTGAAACAGAGGCGTGCGCCTCTTGCAGCACTACCTCACGGAGTGGTGAATCTTCTCCCAGTACCAACTGATAGCGTCCAGCGCTCACCCTCCACAACACATTTCCCACCACGCAGAAGTCACGAGTGCGTTGATGCGGAGCTTCTTGGATTTCTTTCCTTAAAGTCTGTAGGGGGCCAGGTCGCCCATATTCCGCTTGCAGCGCTTTGAGAAACTGACCTCCTGATATCTGCTGATGCAGGTCTCGAACGCTGGCCGCTTCTCCAGTACGCACGATAGGAGGAGGGGAACTCGTCTTCCTTTCCCGCTTGACACGCTGTCGAGCTGGCGGAGCGTACACCACTAGCAGGGGCCAAGGGAGATCCAGAAGGGCTCCATCCGGGGCAGCGAACATCTGCACAGGTTCTCCTTGAGCGTCATGGGTAGGAATAATGTACTCCACTCTCATTCCCGCAGATCTGAACAACTGCCGCCACTGTGGCATGCGAGACTGAAAGTCAGGAAGGACAAAGAGAGCTGAAGTATTCTCAGGGTCCAGACGCCATTCTTCCACATATCTCCTCAGTACGGCCTCGATGGTCAAATGGTTGGAGGAGAAGGGAGGATTGCACCAGACGTTCAACCCTCGCCAGTTTTCCTTCAAGCAGTCCGTCCAGTAGCGGTTGACCTGACGATTCTTTCCTCCCAAGTCGCAACAGGCGTCCACCTCGAAAGGTCCATATTCTTGACTCAAGAAGTCGAACATGTCCGCACGGAACTTCCAGTCCTGTCGGTCGCTGGGCTCCAGGAGTCTGGTTGAGGCCTCGCTGCACTTCGGCGTTGCTGAGTAGTCAACAGGGGTCTTCCTGGGAGAAGGAGGCGAGGATGCTGTCAGTTTGCCAGAGCGCGTCTGAACTGCCACTCCCGAGCCGCCGGGCGTCACGCATCAGGATACCTGGTTGTACTACCCCTCGTGCGCGCGTTTCGGGTTGTGCACGAACTACATGGAGAACATGGACTACACCGTGCTCGATCGCCCTGAGCGTTGGCGCGCGGTCTGTCCGTACGCGTGGGCCATCAACCCGAAGACAACCTACGCGTGGGAGCCGCGCGTGTACGTGTCGACGTGCGGTATCGCCGTGGGGTTCGTGGCGAACGGTGTGACACAGATCTGCAACTCCAGCACGGAGGTGGAGGGCTGGCTGAACGACCCGGCACACAACGACGACGCGTACTGTCGTAGTTTTTGCGACGCCACCGACTGCATCTACCCCGACTACGCGGCACGGCAGTGCGCGTGCGACACGGTGCCGGCGATCGTGGGATGTCCGGGTCATCGCAGCGTGTGCTGCACGCCGAAGAACAAGTCGAACGTCCGCTGCTTCTGCGCGGGTCACGAGGATTACGCGCGACAGAACACGGCAGGTGTCGCGGGTGACGACGGGTCCACGAACAACCAGCATTACTACACGTGCGATCACGTAACGAACGACGCGTGCGACGCTACGCAGTGCGTCGTGCCAGGTCCACCGCCACCGCCACCCCCCGCCGCCCTGCCCCCGCCCCCCGCCCCCCGCCACCGCCACCGCCACCGCCACCGTTTTTGCCATCGCCTCCCCTCCGCCACTGTCCCCCTCCGCCACCGCCCCCTCCACCACCGCCTCCCCTTCCGCCCTCCCTCCACCACCGCCCCTGCCACCGGGTTTGCTTCGCCCCCCCCCATCGTCACTCGCCACCGCCGCCCCTGCCGCCACCGCTGCCGCTGAGTCCACCGTCAATGCCTCCGAGTTCGCCCTCTCCTCCGCCACCGTCGCCACCGCCACTCCCTTTACCGCCTCCGCCCCCTCCCCTCCTCCTCCGCTCCCTCCTCCGCCTCCTTCTTCGCCACCACTACCGCTTTTTCCACCATCACCGCCACCGCCACCACCACCGCCACCGCTCCCCCGCTACTCCGCCGCCGCCACCCCCATCAACGCCCGCTTTGCCGTACACTTACCTCCTGCACCGGGACCATTATTACCTACACCGTGGGGACATGGAAATTACGACCGTGTGTGGAGATTTTACCCCACGTGCCTGGACCGCATGATGGCCGCACCTTTAATTATATGAATATCGTTCGGGTTCGACCGATACGAAAACTTTAAGTACAGTAATCACCCACCTATAAGAAAACCGTAAATTCCAGGTCAGCCAGCTTTTCTCATCAACTTGGGTACCCCCCGCCCCCCTGGCCAGCGCCAGCGTCCTATGGAATCTGCTAAGAATAGTGACCGCGATCTTTTAAGCCAGCCAGCATATTCCATAGCCATCCACGTGCCATCCGTACATAGCCAGCCACATTTCTTAAAATTTTCAAAACCTAGAAAATGGACCCTGAGAGTCGTGCACAGTTGAAAGAATTAAAGCAGGACTTAGCCTTTCTGGGTGAATGTATAATGTTGTAGTGTCGTATGAACCTAAGCATCATATTGCACTGTGCCTTGATTTTTGCAGAGTTTTATTAAAAAATCTGATAAAAATAGCATTTGCCTACACCATTTTGGTAAAATTTCCAGCCTAGATTTCTTAAAATATATGAAATGTATGAAATGCCCCTTAAGATAGGCAGCCAACACCATATTTCTTATTTCAGGGTGATTCCATAACAAAAAAATTCCAGCCAGCTTTTCTCATCAACTTGGGTACCCCCCCCCTCCCCCCTCCCCCCGAAAGGCTGGCTGGTTCCTTAGCATAGGAGTTCCTTATAGCTGAGTGATTACTGTACCCCCCAACAACTGTACGAGTATTGCCCAAACGCTTGGGCAATGAACTTGAAGGACGCGGTCACATGGTAACCTAGAGCGTACATGCGTGCGAACACATCCGGCGTACCGGTGATGTCTCAAAGTGAATTTTACACGGAAAACGGCAAGGTCAGGCTGTGCAACTCGAGCGAAGAGCTACACGCTTACTATTACAATCAGATTCACTTCACAGGATCCGCCACACCGAATTACTGCGATGCCACTTTGTGTATGTACCCGGATTACGACGCACGAGACTGTGATTGCAATGACCTCAATAACACCGTGGAGGAGAGCTGCCCTGAGGACACCTCCTACGTGTGCTGCACGCTCATGAATCAAAACGGCAAGACCTGCTACTGCCTGGGCCATACCGATTACGCGACTAACAACAGCGCGGCGATCCGCGACGCGGGCGTTAGTGTGACCAACGGCCTGCCGGTGTGTCAGAATGACACCGCGTGCAACGCCGCTGCATGTTTTGCACCGTCACCACCGCCGATGGGTTTGCCACCTGCGCCACCACCGTCACCACCGCCAACGCCGCCGCGCACTGCGAGCCCCAACCACGCGCCGACCTCGACACCCATTCGAATCACGCTTAACCCGACGACGGAGCATATCGTGACCGCAACGCCCACGAACGAACCCACGATTTGGCCCACCACTGTAATTCCAACCTCCAAGATTCCGACCGCGCCGACCACCGTTCCGACGGATCATGCAGGGTACATATCGTGCGAAGTGATGATCGACTGCAAATATAACGGCATGTACATCACCGATGAAAAGTCAAGATTGAAGGGTGCTTGCAACGGGGCATACGCAATGTACCAGTCAGATAATACATCTGAATCACAACGAGATCATTTTGTGTTTCATATCAATCAAGCTTACACAAAGGGTAGCTGCTGGAGCACCTCCTCAACCTCAAGCCCGGATTATTCGGCTATGTGCGACGCGCGATCGTGCATTTACCCCGACTACGCTTCGAGCGTGTGCGATTGTACAAGTTACCACATACAAAATGCGATTCGAAGTGGCTGCACGCTGTACAATACTACTACTCCTAATAAAAATTATCAGACGTACTGCGTGTGCTGGCAAGAAAATAGCGTGTGGTCATGCATGGATTCTGACGGCGACACATACCCTTTGGGTGACTATGCATCAGACTACCCTGCAAACAAAACAGAAGCGGATGCTGGTAGCGCGTGCGACGCCACGGCGTGCAACCTCGCCCCGTTGCCACCCGCGCCTCCACCGCCATTTCCGCCACCTCCACCATCCCCTCCGTGTCCTCCACCGTCGCCGCCTCCGCCGGCGTCTCCACCGCCTCCGCCGTACCCGCCGAACCCGCCGAACCCGCAGTCGCCACCGCCACACCCGCCCGGTGTGAAACCCACCGAGCCGTATCTGGTGCATCAATTTTGGGACCCCGGAACGTCCACAATCAACAACGTCGATAAGGCCGAGTACGTCAACGAGTTTATGTCCGCGCGCTCCATGGGCTACAACGGCGTGTCCGGCGTGGGTATCGACGCGCGGGGCAATTTCGTGGACGAGTCGAAATATTACAAGCCGATCCTCAAGGGGTACGGCATACAAACTAAGGACGCGATGCTGCGTTGGCCCTTGACATACCCGGCGGGACACCCCGCGCACGAGTCTGGGTGGGGGGTGCTCGGCGAGACGCCGAACTGGCAGCAATACGTGAACGCCTTCGACAAGATCAACCTGACATCGCTGGACGGGTACGACGACGCGGCGCGGCTCGAAGGCTCGGTGCTGGTGGTGGAGGCCACCGGCGCGGACGTGACCGTTCCGGTCGTCCTCTCGCGCAGCGCCACCCGCTTGCTCGGTATCGTCGTGCGGCGTGGCGGCGTGCTGTTTATGGACGATATCGACAGCGAGCTCGATCTGCACTTCATGATCGTCGAGAGCGGCGGGTTGTTCCAGGCCAGCGCGCGATATTCCGCGGCGCACCGTTTCATGAGTAAGCTCGTCATCACGTACGAGCACGATCTGAACAAGGCTACAATTCAAGCAATTGCAATATCTTTATGGCAGGAAAGATTGACCAGTAAATTAACAGGTTGAGCAACAGCTCCTCCAAATAGTTACTTCAAGTTAGAACAGCCTCCAAATGGGCAATATTCAGGTCTTATACTTTCAAGGCGCGCAGTTCATATCTCTAATCGATCTGTCCCATGTCGGCTGGCATATCATCATCTGCCACCTATACAAATCCTAATCAGAGAATCGGCATTTGGACAATCCTAATCAAGACAGTTGATTTCATTGTCCCTTGCTGATCTTTGTCTTCTTCCTACGAGGAGCCACGTCAAGCACTTCTTCTTCATCACTGTCACTGCTTATGGTGCATTTCAATTGAGTTATATACTCATGTGTCCAACATCTCGGATATTTCCTAGGTTGCCTCTTCGTCTCTTCAGTCACCCCAGCCTTATTCTCACCCATTGAAGTCAATCCAGTATCTGACCCATAAGGTTTCTTCGGTGGTGCATGAACAGTCTCCACCACAGAGGCTGGGGCATCCTCAGATATGGCCTCAGACTCCTGCTCGGTGATAGGCGGATCCTCTGGCTGAACAGGTGAGGTCGGGGAGGTGCCCTTTGGCACCCAGATAAGTTCACCCTTCTCATCCATGATCAATTGCAGTCCCAGTCTCTTCAACCTTCGAGCTTCAGCTTGTTCTTCAGCATCGTCAGCTACCAAGTCATCGAACTCGCTGACGTCATCCTCAGTGTCATCATATTCGGGCGAGGCTGGCTCCCATTTCGGACTGGCAGTGTCCATGTCATATGTGACACCCGCGTCATCGTTGTCATCCGAACCTGGTAGCTTCTCCTTACTGTTAGTGACACCCGCGTCATCATTGTCATCAGAATCTGGTAACTTCTCTTTACTCCAGGACACCGCGCCTGTACCCGAATCGTCACTGTCTGTAGGCGCTGAGTGTACAGGCTTACGCCCCGTGTAGGGAATTCCACGATATTCGTCATCGTCAATCACAATCGTCGGATTCCAGTGCTCAACGCTGCTGATCGGTAATGAGAATGGCGCTACCGGCGCCTTCAATTGAGTGGCGTCTTCCAGAAACCAGCCGCCGCCCCTATTACGCTCCCAGCGGCGTAGCGCAACAGAAGAGTGGACGATAATATGCTGCCAGCTATAATCAAGTCCAGGCTTTCGCTCCCCATAGTACGAAGTCAATGGCTCGGGAGTCCCCTTCCGAGCCCATTGCCATTTCACTGCCCCAGTACGCATAAATACAATATGCCAATCGAATGGCTTGGCAAGGCTATTGTTCCCTGGCACACGATCAGTGGGGGGACGGCGGCAACGTCCCTCCGACCGCCAGTCAGTACTCGATAGAGGTGCTACACCCGGGAGTCAAATTGGAACCCACATACGTGGTGTATCACGTGAAAATCAACGAAACCACGACGACCTACAACGTGTCCAAACAGGTTCGAGATTTCTCGGGCGCCGTCGCCAACAACCACGGCGTGGCCAAAGGGCTGGCGGTCTTTTTTAACGGCAACTACCAGCTCAACGCGGTGATACCGGGAAGGGTGCGGTACGCGGGCACGTGGAGTGTGGATCGTACCTGCCCCAGCTCGCAGCACTGTCGCATGGACGTGCGCGAGACCGTTCGCGAAGCCGAGGCGCCTCTTGGCGAGGACGAGGACGCGTATCACGTCGCCGCCGAGTATCCGATGACCTGGGCCAGGCTGGGGCGCCCGCACTACGACGGGGATGAGTATCTGGTCCTAAACGCCGAGGATTGCTCTCACGATGGGTGGCGGACCAAAGACCGGCTCGTGCTTACGGCCGCGCCCACGCAGTTCGCGAATGGTGACAAAGCCACGTTCACCGGCGCGCCTCGCATTTGGATGGACCACGACCAGAACACCACGGCGCACCGCGACAACGAGAAAGCCTTGCACGACCACAGTACACACTTCTCGAACGACTACACCGGCGTGGAGGTGGTCACCGTGCAGGCGGCGCTGAATTGCACCACGTTCCGGCTGATGCGACCGCTTCGGTCTGACCACTACGTCGGTATCGAGCGATTGAGCAACCGGGACCAGCAAGCGGATGTGCACGTCGGCACCCACGCGGCGCTGCTGACTCGAGGCATCGTGGTGCGCAGCGCGCTGAGCGGCGACGGCGGCGGATGCAACAATCTCGCCTCGCAGGTGGACCACCCGCGCAACGGCGGAGAGGGCTTCGTATCGAGAATAACGAGGATGGCATCGATTCTAAATCGCAGAACGAAAGAGACATAAGTCATTGCATGAACAGCCCCAAAACGACGAGGACGCTGTATCCGCCGAAGCCCTCGTGGCTTCACAACACCAGCCACCTCGTCGCGGGTTGCAACACCCTGTTCGGCGCGGAACAGAAGTTCAGATACGGCGCCTCGGTGTCGCTGGATGGTGTGGAGATGAGGCAGCTGGGAACCGCGCCCAACTTCGGCCGGCTCGGCACTTACGGCGTCCATTTTCACGTGGCGGGGTACCCTCGCAGCTTCACCGGGTACCTTCGGAACTCGTCGCACACGCGCGAGCTTCGCGTGGTGTCCTCCAGCATCTGGATGTCGTTTGCGCGATACGTGGTGGTGCACGGCACGATGGAGACCCTCGTCAGAAATAACGTGGGTTTCTTAGCGTACGGCTCGGGATACTTCTGCGAGGATGGCACCGAGCTGGACAACATCTTCGATCACAACACCGGCATATCCACGCTGTCCACCATCGCCAACCCGTACTGGAATCCGGCGCCGGTGTTCAGTTTCGTTTCGACCGATTACTCCGTCATGTCGACCTTCTGGTTCAAGAACAACATGAACAGCATGTCGCGCAACCTCGCATGCAACAGCCCATCGCCGGTCCTCGGCGCCTGGTACGTACCACAGAAAACTCACGTGATGCGCGGCCCGTCCACGGTGTGTATCGGCAGCAGGAAACTGGATTTGCCCGGGATGTCGCCGAGCTACGTCGCGAACGCGGGTGCCTCCTCCGATTTGCACGGTTTGGACGGTTGCGACAGGTTGAAATTTGGCGCGGTCGACGGTCCGTCCTCGTGCGTGGGGAACAATCCCGACGACTGCCGTTGCCTGTCCGGATATCTGTACGATCCGACGATACATGCCGACGACGAAAGTTCCACCGCCGCATGCTATGTACCGGCCAACTTCAGTTTTCGTTTCATGAACAACGGTCAATACGTCAGCGACAGTTGCAACATATACTCCTCGGAAGCCGTATCCCCGATCTACTTCAACGTCGAAAACGTGTTCTATGCCATGTCGGGATTCTACAGCGAGTTTCCAGAAATGCTTAGAACGGACAATGCTGGGTACATGCTGGGCACGGATACGGCATACGCTTTCGATAGCTGCGTGTACAACCATACCCGGTCCCAATACACCCCGACGTACTGCTCGGTTCTGCTGCCGCGCGACGGGTGGAACGGCTGCACCGACGCCGTGGGTCAGTGTGAGTACATGCGTACCAAATACGTTTTGAACGCGCCCGGGCAGAGGCACATCGATACGCCCGGCGTCAACGCCTCGTATATGCAGCGCTGCTCCGTGCAAACCGGTAGCACGTGCCAGAGCGGCTCTCCTCCCGCCGACGCGTGGTACACGGTACCGAAAATATTCTCCGCGTTGCTGCTGTGGCGCACGGGAGCTCAGTACAACCAGCTTTTTATGGGCGCCATCTGGACGAAAGACACGCCTCCGTGGTGCCTGGGGTGCGCGTTACTCGCCGGCGGGAACGTTTGGAACACGAGGACCACCCATGTACATAATTTCCATGCGGAACTGCAATACCAGAGCACTCAGATGGTGTACGGCTTCGATCTGGTTAAACCTCCCAGAATCATACCCGGTATCTATGCGGTATACGACAACCTTTTACTGAAAGGCTCCCTGCCTTTGCCGCAAAGCACGATGCTGTTCACCGGCGATTCAACGCTCATCGATGAGACATCAGTACTGGACATAGTCGCTGAAGGGTTGTTGGATCCCTCAACGACACCATCTGAGTTGAACAACCATCCGAGGTACGCGCAACATGCCGTGGCGCACGTTTTCGACGCCGAGCAAGCGGGTATCGCGTCGGTTTTTGTGAACAGCAGTCGCATGCATTCCAGCATGTTACCTACCACAACTCCCACAGACTACACGCTGCTCGACAGTCTGCAATACATGGACATGACGACCAGGAAGTTCACGCGATCCGGCGTCACGCTTGCGTACAACTCCACGTCCTTGAGCGCGGGCAACCCGATCGTCAATTTGCGGAAACACAAGGATGGCGCCGATTTCAGTTGCGAGGAGCAAAGCGAGACGTGTCCGGACACCGCGAAGTACTTATCCATCTGCGCCTACTCGAAACCACGGTCGGTCGCTCTGCACGACAACAGATCGATCGTGGGCAACGTGATCGGACCCATCTTCGACAGCGTCGTCGGAAGGGCCGTGGGTGACCGCGTGTGCGCCGGATTGGCGCTAGTGCCGGGAATGTTAATGCCGGCGAACGCGGATGGTACTACGTACGATTCTAAAAGTCAAACGGGTGCGGATTGCGGCAGTAACGGTGGTGGTACACAATGTAAATGCTTCGAGGGTGTCCATGGTGTTGCTTCGAACCCGTGTAGAGATCACTTAGGAGTTATGATCTGGTAAAAGAATCGATAATTGCAAACGGGGAATCAAGCGTCAGCACGGCAAACGGGGAATCAAGCGTTTGCGAATGAGCCTCCAATTTTCGATTTACCAAAGAACCCGCTAAACACAGCACGGTTTGAGAAGAGGGTTCGATCAAATAAATATGATTCATTTGAAACTGCTCTGTTGTATTATAATGGGTTATCCGACCGTGTCTTTGCAGAAGCGTGTGGATGATGAGAGATTCAAGTGCGACACGCATTCTGGTATTACGTGTCCGGCCGACACAGCGAAATATCTCACGATCTGCGACATGAAAAACCCGCGTTCGATCGCCCGAAGTGCGCCAACAAATAAGGCAATAATTAGTGCCGTAATCGGCCCCATTTTTGACCAAAACGCCGGTGCTGCGCTCGGTAAACGGATTTGCACCGCCTTAGCTAAAGTGCCTGCCATGCTTTCGCCAGCCCAACCTGGCTTGCCCCTACAATGACGTTTTATGCCAAAACAGCCACTGCAACAAACACAACTTAACGTTGATCTGGGATACCAGTTGATGAAACCAGTTGTGTTATGCACGGTTATCCAATGGAATTAAAACGAATACAAAGTCAACACGATTTGCAATTTGTGAAAATGCGGAATACCAGAAGATAAAACTATCTGATAACACCTATGTACTGTTTTTGGTCGCTACCAGAGACATTCCCCAATTTGTGGAAATATACGCCAGTTATAATAGTACCACCTATTTTCGAGATTACGACACATTCAAAATCCATAAAAAATTGTAAGGACCTTATCGCACGTCGATGCCGACGTCGTCGAACTCGTACGTCGCCGATAGTTTAATTTGAATATCAGTTAAGTTGTATTTCGCAACAAATTCGTAAATAAATAATTGATTATCGCGTACCTGGAAAAGGGGTTTTTATCCTTGCGCGCGCGCGCTACACGCACACGTCCTGGCGCTACAAGCTCCGCGTCGAAATGACCATTATTTTCACGGTTCTCCAAAGCTGCGTCCGATGGGCACAATGATTGGTAATGCAAAAATTCCCTTTTTGAATTCCATCCCATTAAATTGCAGTCGACATGCTCTTGAACGGTTGCTTGGCATTATGTAACCGTCTACGGCAAGTTTAACAACACAACGTGTGTGACAGCGCGTATCTCGGTAGCTCGATATTACACCAGTGCGATGACGAGTCATACAAGGCCTAGCAGGGTCACACCCGCGGCTGCTGCCAATCGAAAATCACCCGAACTTACGTGTGCAACCCGTTCAACTTTTAACATGAGCCGACGCTCGTTTTTTTACTAGCGAAGCGGACGGTTGCGACGAGGAATCGCTTGCTCGGACGCGCCGGTGTCTGCGATCGTACCACGCTGCAAGAAATTCGGTGTCAAAAGGCAAACCGTGTCAAACACAAGCGAATACCATTTTACCGTATCCAACAATTAGCGAGACAGTTCATTAAGACGTATGATCACAGACAGGTACCTAACTAATACAACTAACTGCGCAACGTGCGCACAACGCGCGGGGCCTTCTCCAACGTGCGCAATCGCAGTTTGATAATCGCCATCGCCCGCCACAGCTGATACTCGTTTTTCGGAAAGTGGAACTCGGACATGTCCACCGTGATGCCGCCGCGATGGCGACTGCGTCGGTTGACGCACTCGTCCTGAAACCGCGCCAGAACCACCAGGTGGTGCACCTCGTCGCGCGCCAAACGCGGGATCCGATCGCACGTTCTGCGCGCCACTCGCACCCAGCGAGAGGACAACTTGCGCAACAGCAAAACACCGGCCGGCGCGCAGCCCAGATTCCGCAGCTCGTTGACGTGCCACACGTCCGTGGGGCGATCGCCAGGATCGACGATGTCGTCCACGCTGACGCCGTCGAACACATGCATAGCGGAGTTTGAACGCGGAAGCTCGTGAATACACCGCTCCATCGGCGAGGGTTTTTTGTATTTGTGTTTGTTTAAGCTGCACAAGCAATTTGCGCAGTTCGTCATTTTCCATATTAAGTATTTCCTGCACGGCCTTGTACGCGACAGTCTTCGATTGTTCGTTATCGTCCGTATCCATTCCATTTTTTGCACCATTTATCATGCTAATCAACGCCTCCTTGATTTCTTCAAACGCTTTCATGTAAATAGCATGCGCTGCGTCCGACGCGATGGTAGACGCGGCATCGTCCATCTGAATTTCGGGCGGAGCCGTAAGAGTTGCGCTCGCGTCCGCCATAGGCCGGAGATTGCGAACGCGGTGTTTCCGTCGTCGCGCGCTCACCTGTTGGCGAGTTCGGTCGCGACGTATGTCATATTCGTGTTCGCTGCGTAAGCGAATGTATTTATAGACACGGTCGGTCGGGCTGCAATGCAAGATTTACATGCCGCCCCCGCCGGGGGCGGGTCTGGCGCTCCCTCATGGCATGCACGTCTTCGGCATACTAGCTTCGAGATCCGAATTGGCGTTTGCTCCTTTTTTGCGTTTGGAATCTGGGGCCATCTGTGCCAGGGAACACTAGCCATGCCAAACTATTCGATTGGCATATTGTATTTACGCGTACTGGAGCAGTGAAATGGCAATGGGCTCGGAAGGGGACTCCCGAGCCATTGACTTCGTACTATGGGGAGCGAAAGCCTGGACTGGATTATAGCTGGCAGCATACAGTAATCACTCACCAATAAGAAAGTCCTAAATTTGGGGTCAGCCAGCGAATTTCGTCAAGTTGTGCCCCTCCCCCCCCCCGCCAGCGCCAGCGACCTATGAAATTGCTAAGAATAAGAAATCCCGATTTCGTAGCTCAGCCAGCCAATTTCTTATTCTTATTACTTAAGGAGGAGGCAGCCAGCTATCATGAAATTGGCACTCAGCGACGGCCACAGTAGTAAAATTTTAGTACTGGAGTTTTAGTTTGGATGACTCACTTTTCGCCGACAATCCAGCGTTTGCACCTCCGTTCGAAAAAATTCAATAGTCTGTATGATATTTTTATTGAGATAAATTGTGTATAACCATCAAAATCCTTGTTAAATCGAGTAACCCACCAAATAATCCAGCCAAAATTTCTTAACTAGCTTTCACTATGATTCAAGCCAGCCAGCCCCTTGATTTCTTACTTTGGCCAATTTCTTAAGAAATTAAAGCTAGCCAGCAAATTTCGTCAAGTTGTGACCCCCAAACGCTGGCTGGTTTCTTATTGCTATTATTTCTTATTGGTGAGTGATTACTGTATTATCGTCCACCCTTCGGGTGCTCTACGCCGCTGGGAGCGTAATAGGGGCGGCGGCTGGTTTCTGGAAGACGCCACTCAGTTGAAGGCGCCGGTAGCGCCATTCTCATTACCGATCAGCAGCGTTGGGGACTGGAATCCGACGATTGTGATTGACGATGACGAATATCGTGGAATTCCCTACACGGGGCGTAAGCCTGTACACTCAGAGCCTACAGACAGTGACGATTCGGGTACAGGCGCTGTGTCCTGGAGTAAAGAGAAGTTACCGGATTCTGATGACAATGATGACGCGGGTGTCACTAACAGTAAGGAGAAGCTACCAGGTTCGGATGACAACGATGACGCGGGTGTCACATATGACATGGACACTGCCAGTCCGAAATGGGAGCCAACCTCGCCCGAATATGATGACACGAGGATGACGTCAGCGAGTTCGATGACTTGGTAGCTGACGATGCTGAAGAACAAGCTGAAGCTCGAAGGTTGAAGAGACTGGGACTGCAATTGATCATGGGTGAGAAGGGTGAAGTTCATTGGGTGCCAAAGGGCACCTCCCCGACCTCACCTGTTCAGCCAGAGGATCCGCCTATCACCAAGCAGGAGTCTGAGGCCATATCTGAGGATGCCCCAGCCTCTGTGGTGGAGACTGTTCATGCACCACCGAAGAAACCTTATGGGTCAGATACTGGATTGACTTCAATGGGTGAGAATAAGGCTGGGGTGTCTGAAGAGACGAAGAGGCAACCTAGGAAATATCCGAGATGTTGGACACATGAGTATATAACTCAATTGAAATGCTCCATAAGCAGTGACAGTGATGAAGAAGAAGTGCTTGACGTGGCTCCTCGTAGGAAGAAAGCAAAGATCAGCAAGGGACAATGAAATCAACTGTCTTGATTACTGGCAGAACAGCGCAGAGCACTCTTCTCTGACCCCGCCTCAGCCAGAACGCCCTCAGATGCCTCGGTCCCCGCGCTGAACCATCAGCATCAATCCCTAATGCAGAATCAGATGATGTTAGAAGTATCAGAGTACATGCAAAATCTACATCAGCAAGTGCTCCAACACTATCCTCATCTGACTTCGGTTCTACCAGCGGTGGGCGCTCCACCTATGACGCCCTACCAGCACACCTTAGGATGGGCGAGCGGTTTACCAGGTGCACCGGCGCCAGCTGCTGGATCAGGTCCTTGGCTGGTACCAGCACCGGCTCAACCGGTTCCCGCACCGGCTCAACCGGCTCCAGCACCGGCTCAACCGGCTCCGGCACCGGCTCATCCGGCACCGGCACCATTTCAGCCAGATCCACCGGCTACCGGCGCATCGCCTTCTGACTCCGCTGAGCCTGATCATCCGTCACCAGGAAACTCGCCCCCGCCTTCAGACAATGGTGAACCACGACACAGGCGTCTAGATGTGTTGTTATGGACTTTAGAAGGAGCCTCCTTCTGGTTGAGAAATCACCTGTCCTCTTCCTCCGCAGTGACTGTCAGCCACGGCGCTGAGGCACAATATTCTTACCGACTGCCAACCATGCCTGGAAGCGCCAGTCACTTCATAACCGATACAAATCGGATTTGGATGACTATGCGACACATCGGAGTGGACATCCAAGACCTGGCGCAGCATGGGTCAGTGCATACTCCTGTGCGCCTGACTGAGATTGAGGACAGTGACGCTTTCACTCTGGAAGTGGAGAAAACGCAAGTGGATGAAGCGCGGCGTTGCGCGGAAAGCCGTACTGGAACTCAGCAGAGACGCCTGCCATTGTACTCCTGGGTGACCATCGCGGAAAATGCCTTAGAGTCCGAGTTGACAGAATTTGACCCCCTGGGACTCCAAATTTGGGCAGCATTTTCATCCTCCGAGGCGTACTTGTTTCGAGGAATGGCGGCTGGCCACCAACCAACTCCCGCCACAGTACCAGCTAGACTGGGCGTCAACCGGTTTCCCTCTGGTGTTCCCAGCGCAGAAGAGTACAGATCGCCTGGAAATTCCTTGCCAGCGGCCCCGGGACTCCTGCCAGTGGACCAGCGCCTTTCTCAATTTCCAGGGCACCACGATCTTATGGGAGCGGCTTCTCCAGGCGATGTCTACCGAGAATCCAAGACAGTGGCTGATGTGCTCAAGCTGATCAGAGACATTCCTATGTACCCCTCCTCCGCTGAGCTAATCACCACTGACGCTGACATTGCCGCACTTCCACCTTTTTCTGAAGCGCTGGTCAATTTTCTGTCAATGGGCGTAGTCACCTTCGCCCTGGGTCGCATGAGTGCTTATCGCCTAGACCTGACCATGATCACCATGCCGGAGATCTTGAAGGAAGTGGCGCAACGCAAACTGCAGCCGCGATCCCTGACTTTTCTCAAGCAAGGTGGTATGTTGAACTCGGAGGCCTGGAACCGGCGTTACGCCACTTTGGCGCCTTTCCTGGCCGACGTAGCCAGGAGCGTACCCTACAGATCTGCAACCCTTGGGAAAGCTTTCCATAGGCATGGAAACGGGTGAAAACCCTATGGAAAAGCCCTATGGAAAAGGGAAAATGGATACTGGAGGTTATCTCGAAAACAAAAATTTTGAGTTTCCGTCCCTATACTCACCCTTGGGAAGGTTTTCATTATTTTCCAGGGCATTCCATAGGGTGATTGTGCTTTCCATAGGGTTTTCCAAGGCATTCCATAGGGATGATTGTGGCGTCCATACCTATGGAACGTTTTCCATAGGGATGGAAGGAATCGTATGGAAAATATCGTATGGAAAACCCTATGGAAACCCAATGGAAAGTCCTGGAATATCAAGCGTTTTCCGTACCTATGTCATCCCTATAGCATTCCTATGGAAAGCCGTATGGAAAACCCTGTGGAAAAACACACGGATCTGTTCCATCCCTATGATCACCCTATGCTGGCCCTATGGAACCTAATAGGTCATACCTATGGAAACTTTTCCCCAGGCATGGTACCCCTTGGGAAACTTGTTTCCATACGGACGGTGTACCTATGGAAGCGAATTCCATAGGCATAGTATCCCCTGGGAAGCAATCTTCCATACGGTCGATATACCTATGGAACATTTTCCACAGGTATGGTATCCCCTGGGAAAGATCTTTCCATACGGACATTATGCCTACGGAAGACGGGCCCATACACTTAGCGTCCCTTGGGAAATAGGTTTCCATACGGCCGACATACTTATGGAAAGGTTTTCCACTGGGTGGCTCACCTTTGGGAAAGATTATTCCATAGGATGGCTATACCTATGGAAACACAATTCCATACGTGCTGTATACTTATGGAAAGGTATTCCATACGGATATTATACGTATGATTCCGTTAACAGCATCAGGAGTATACCTATGGAAACGCTTTCCGTAGGGTGACCCGCCCTATGGAATTCATATTCCATACGGTTATTATACTTATGGAGAGCATTTTCCGCAGGTGTACTATACCTACGGAAAGCTTTTTCCCCAGGGATACCATGCGTATGAAAACCGTATATTATAGGTATGGAAAACATCTTTCCCTACGTATGTTATCCGTATGGAAACTATTTACTATAGGCATAGTATAGGTATGGAACCGGTAGATATATATGGTTTCCATAGGCACGATATAGGGATAATATCGGGATGCTATACGTATGGAACTTAATTAATATTTACTTTCCATAGGCACAATAGTGGGGCAAGTATAGGGATACTGTACGTGTAGCACTGACTGTGTAGCATACATATTGCACATTAGCAACATGCAGTGTGTTCACTATGTTTCCACTATGCGAGATAAACAAAATACTCGAGCATCTTTACTACGATTAACATGTATCTAGCTAGGCAGAAAGGAATACGAATGGGACTATCAAATTTTATCATACCAACGAATACACAAAATTATGTTCTACTCGTGCACTTTCTATTTACAATACGCAAAATAATGTTCTTCTCGTGCTCTTTCTATTTACAAGATGCCAACCTAAACGTTGACGTTGTACTCGAGGCCGTCGATTTTCTCCATCTCGCTTCGCTCCAAAACAACCGATCTAAAATGGAAAGTAAAGAGCCAACACTTAGTAAAAAAGCGGAAACGCACAAAAGAATATTCTATTGAAAACATAAAGGACTTATCAACCTAGAATGTTTGAAGGGATGCTTGAAGTTGACGTTGTACTCGAGGCGGTCGATTTCCTCCATTTCGCCCTCCTCGAAAACAGCCAATCTGAAAAGGAAAGTAAAGAGCCAACACTTAGTAAAAAGCGGAAACGCACAAAATAAACCTTTATTGAAAACATAATTAACAACCGAGCAACCTCAAATAAATGCGAATATGAACGCGAGATGAAAACCTAATATGACTTCGCCACGCGAACGTTTTCAGCGGATCTGAAAAACGAAACCAACCAACTAACGTTTAGTAAAGAAGAAAGAAAATAGCAGTCGTCAACGAAAGAAGCAAAGGAAAGTAAAAGGGGGATGTGGAGTGAGTTGGATTTGAACCAACTATTTCGAGTGCAAAGGACTCGCGGGAATTTCCCGTTCACTCCTAGTCAAAGTTTCACGCATGCCAAGTATGAGCGCGCGAAGCACACACAAAATAATACACACGCATAACCAAAACATGCACTGCAAACCAGTGCCATATTGCAACCTGTGAGAATTAAAAATATCACAGCACGCAACTCACTGGCGAGGCTGCTGCAACATTGCTGACGGCGGACTGTGAAGAGTGCAATAACGTGAGTTTGAACTTGACCGTTCAGAAAAATCGAAGTGCTCAAAAACTTTGCCGTTCAGAAGTCACATCGGATCGACTCGTCATGCGAGCACGATCGACGATGACGACGATGATGACGATGCGATGTCTCAGACTCTCAGTGACATTGCATCGGAGATAATCGACTTATAAAATTTAAACTGGGATTAGATGTAATCAACCCTTCGTAATGGTCTAGAGGTGGCCGTCGTTCTCAGTCTCAATCGAACCTATGAGATCCCGATTTTTTTTGAAGTTCCAGAAATAAAATCTCTAATAGCCAAAACAGCGCATACAGGCCGCAATTTTGTTTTTTTGCCCCCCTCGTCAGTGAACAAATGGTTTGTTTTCTTGGGGGTGATCGAACAAGCTCATTTTATTTGGGGGGGTTTTGGCGGCGGTAGGGGGTCTTCCATAGGGGTTTCCATAGGGATAGGCTCTGGATTTCCCATAGGGCACACCACTTTTTCCACAGGCTCCGGATTTTCCATAGGGTACATTGGTGATGTTTTTTAACCTTTCCAGGCCATTCCACAGGTATGGACGCCACTATCATAGGGATGATCTCTGTGGCATTCCTTAACAGTGTAATTCTGCATTTTCCATAGGCATTTTCCAAGTGCGGCGTGTTGCTGTTGCAGGGTCCAAAAAGGGCCTGTTTTAACCTGCCCTATTTTTCATTTTTTTGATTCCATCCCTATAAATTACCTATGGAATCCCGAAAATGGGGTGAGCCAACCTATGATCACCCGGTGGAAACGATTTCCATTGGGGCCTGTGGCAAATTTTCCAGAGCCATTCCATACGATTTTCAGATAGGGGATTTAAAAGTGCCCTATGGAAAGGTTTTTGCCCTATGGAAAGCCAATGGAAATGCGTTCCCATAGGTTTTACATAGGGTTTTTCCATCCCTGTGTAATTATTTCCAGCCCTACGGACGCCACTATTATAGGGTTAACACCTCGACCGTTCATAGAATATCAACCCAATATCCCTATGGAAAGTTCAAGTTATTTTCCCATAGGTTGTATAGGGTGGGCATCCCTATGGAACCAGAATACAGCATTCCTAACGTATGTCCACCCTATGTCCACCCTATGTCCACCCTACGTTCATGGTATGGAAGGTATTGAACACCTTCCATAGGGATGTCATTGGGCGGACCGCCCTATGGAACACATCGTATTGTTTCCATGCCTATGCCCACCCTACGCCCACCCTACGCCCACCTCATGATCACCCTATGCCTAGCAAATGAAAAGTTAAAAAGGAAGCAACGGTTCCAAGTAGTCATGCGTGCTGGTATGGATGGTGTGTTGTGGGCCAGTATTAAACAACCACGGGGTCGACATGCCACCATGTCCTTGCACCGTGTGCCGACTACAAGTTGAAAAACCTCTTCGAACGATACAACGACATACGAAGCTATACAAGAGATGGCAAGGAGCGGTATACATGGGGGAAAGTAGTAGTGAAGACGATACTTCAAGTGATGACGGGGGTGACCGTAATGGTGGTGATGGTGGTTCCCTTGGAGGTGATGATGACATGGAAGATGCCAATGCAGAAGCGGACGAAATTCTCCAGGATCATTTGAGAAAGCTGGAAGAACATCGTGCCCGTCTCCTAAGTCCTGCTGCCAACGATGCGGATATGGATAACCAAGAGGTACCCCTCTTTCTGTATTTCCCAAGGGTGGGCGTACGTATGCCAACAGGTGGGCATAGGTTGGGAAATCGTTGAACGTTTCCATAGGGTGGGAACAGGCATTCCCAGAGGCGGGTATAGGTAGAGCGCTGGGTAAGTATGCCTATGGAAAGCATTGGACGTTTCCAGTGGGTGGGCATAGGGCGAGCATTGGGCGGGCATAGGTTAGGAAAACATGGAATGTTTCCATAGGGTGGGCCTGAGCATTCCCAAAGGCGGGTATAGGTGGTTCACTGGGTAGGCATGCCTATGGAAAGCATTGGATGTTTCCATAGGGTCGGCATAGGGTGGGCATAGGACGGGCATAGGGTGGACATGCGGAGGGAAATGCCTTTTTTTAATTTTGCAGTTCCTGTAAAGTTGGGGATGCCTCTCGTGATTTCACAGGTCGTTGATCACGTCTATGCCGAGAAGGTTTCAACAATGCATCGTCTTGTCATTGATCTGCTTGAAACGAAATCCGAGCACAATGCTACCCAATCCATGTTTGATCAAATCTTCAATCTCATGCGGCAAACGGTGATTGGCAACGTTGACATCATCGGCAATCAGAGACGAAATGGTTTCCCGACCTCCTTCAAACAAGCTTTGTCTATGTGGAAGGATTTTGCCCTGCCGTACCATACCGCCGACGTTTGCAGGAATGAATGCATAATCTTTCACCTGAAGATTGGATCGACGAGATCGAGTTTTCACCTGAAGATTGGAATATAACTACGCATATTTTGCGACATTTGCCTCGGCATATCGAACTGACAGGACCTGCGCATGGAACATGGTTATTTCCGTGGGAGTCATTCTATGGGAAATGCAAGGAGTCAGTCAAAACTCGATCGCAGCCAGTAGCCAACATCATGAACGGTATGTATACCTAGGCTCACCCTATGTTCACCCTACGTCCGCCCTATGCTATCCCTGTGATCACCATAGGGAATGGGAATCTCAAAGTTTCCCGCCCTATGCCCACCTTATGCCCACCCTATGTTTACCCTATGCCTTTACTATGTATCGGTTCCGTACGTATACCGTGCCTATGGAAAGCTTCTTCCATAGGGAGAACATAGGTATGGAAACGTCTGGCTGCACTGTACGTTTGTTTATGTGTTATGTATGTCGCAGGTCAGATGCTAGAAAAACAGCTGATGCTAGTCCGTGGCATATATGCTTCAATATCTAATGAGAAGGTTGCACCATACACTGGGCCACAAAAGCGACGAGTGGAGGTGATTGGCAAGCAAACACCGATAACCTTGGATGAAGGTACGCAGTGCCTTAGATGCCTTTGCAGTAGATGTCCGCCCTGTGCCCACCCAATGGAAATCTTTCCCGCCGTATGCCCGCCCTATGCCCACCCTTGGAGCTGAAAAGAAATATTCCATCCCTGTGCTCACCCTATGCCTACCCTATGCCCACCCTTTGAAATTCGTAACCATCTTATGCCCACCCATTGATCACCCACAGGTGACATAAAAGGTATACGGAAGTATATGCGCACGAATTTCCCATGGGCCCAGCTCCTGCAAAACGACTTTGACACCAAACTCGCTGAATGGAAGCGATTGAGTTTGAGAGAACGGCGGATCATGCCACGACCCGTCATCCAAGATCTGGAGACATGGCGGTTGAACCGGTTGACGAGGGAATGTCGTCCTTTGAGTACCAAGGAGCGTTGTTATGTCTACATGGACGGTGTGATGAAGAGTCAGCACGTGAAAGTCGGACGAGACACTTTTCGTACGCGATCCGCCGACCGCCACCTCACCACCTGTCAACGATACATAAAGGCAATCTTTGATACCCCAGTAAATGGATTGAATGCCCATGAAGACAGGTCGTTCATCCGATGCCCACCCTATGTTCGCCCTATATTGGCCCTATGCCTACCCTGTGTTCGCCCTACAACATCCCTATACCGTAACATATATCATAGATCATGCGTATGCTCACCCTGTGCCCACCCTACGACCACCCTACACCCTCCCTATGATTACGAGTTAAGCTTTCCCACTCTGTGTCCGCCCTATAGCCGCCCTATGTCCACCCTGTGCCCACCCTATGCTCACCCTTTGGAAAGTATGTGTTGCAGGTACGGCGAGCTTCTGAAAATTTATAGCATCCCGATTGGCAGGAAACAATTGGTTTTCCTCAAAGTAAGATGGTTTCCATTGAAGGCAGCATTTCAAGATACCGTGGCGAACAATATGATGTTGAGGTCGGACTTGCCATGGGACCTTTCCGAGGTTTTCATCCAAGCATTTGAGATTGAGTGCTTGGTGTGCATTGTACCCATTCCATGGAACTTTGACCGGTTCATCACGACCAAGAGAATTCCAGCTGGACGACCCGATGCAAATAGGTTGGTATATTATCTCGGCGAGCACAAACTCGGTTTCAATGATCCACCATGGAGATATGATAAAGACAAGATGATGCTCATACTAGATAGGCATGTAGATTTTGTGGGCGACTTACATGACGAATAACTTGTTCATTTCATAGATGGAATTATTCTGTATATTAATATGTATATATGTAGTAAAAGCCCTATGGAAAGCCTGGATATATCATGAATCATCACCCTATGCTCACCCTATGAAACCTGAATGGTTATACCTATGGAAACCCTTTCACAGGTACGGCATCCCTTGGGAAACATGTTTCCATACGGATGATATACCTACGGAAGACCTTTCCACTGGGTGGCTCACCCCTGGGAAAGCTCATTCCATAGGCTGGCTATACCTATGGAACTCGGTTCCATACGTACGGTATACGTGTGGAAACGTATTCCATATGGATACTATAGGTATCGACTTTGCCACCTGTATCAAGAGTATACCTACGGCATGCTCACCCTGTGTTATCCCTATAGCTAACCCTATGGAAACCCCTATGGAATTACGTCTTTATTGACCGAGAATACGCAGAATGAATTGTATATTTCCATAGGTATACTATCCCTATGGGGGCTCTATGGAAAGCCCTATGGAATTACGTTGATATTCCCGAGAATACGCAGAGTGAATTATACGTTTCCATAGGCCTACCATACCTATGGCATCCCTATGGAAGGCCCTATGGAATTACGACTTTATTCCCGAGAATACGCAGGGCGAATTGTACATTTCCATAGGTGTACTATCGCTATGCCCGCCCTATGGAAAACCTTGTGGAAAACTCATAGTATACGCTAAGTTTCCATAGGTGCGCTATCCGTACGCCCGCCCTACGCCCGCCCTTGGACATGCCTATGGAAAGCGTATGGGAAAGTTATATTTTCCATAGGGCTTTCCATCGGCCCCCTATGCCTATAGCCGCCCTATGGAAGGGTTTACATTTTCCATAGGGTTTTCCATAGTCCTGGTTATGCCTATAGTCGTCCTATGGAAATGTTTACTTTTCCATAGGGTGATTATACGGCCTTCCATGCCTATGGAACGTCCTTTTCCATAGGCATACAGCCCTATAGAAACCCTATGGAAACTCCAAAAGGGGGTATCCCTATGGAAATACCCTATGGAAAACTTTCCAAGCCTTTGGAAAATATTTCCGGATTTTCCCGAGCGTTCCCAAGGGCGGGCATAGGGAGGGCACAGGGATGACATGCCTATGGAAAGCTTTCCCAAGGGTTGCAGATCTGTAGGGGTACTGGATGACATCGCGCTGGTAGGACTAGCGGGGACCGTGATGCGCATGGCGCAGCGACGAGAAGAGACTGCGCGTTTGTTCGCCACTCGTCTGGTATCCTGGCACGAGGTAGTGCAGTTATTGGCAGACGCCATGCCCAACTGCCACGCCATCAGCCAGCAGCAGCTATTGTATCAGTTCTGGTCTGGACTGCGACTGAAGCAAGCTGTGATGGATCGCCTCATTGAGGATCGGTTGGATCTGCAAAGTCCAGCGAATTGGGAGAGCAATCATCCCGGATCCACCGCGCTGCAGCATATCATCACTGTGGCCACCAAATTGGAGCGCAGTGAAGCTCTGACCGCAGCGCGAACCTCTCCCGCCTCGGCACCTGCGAACCGAAGTCCTGCCTGGAGGAATGGTCGCTCGTCCTCCAGACTTAACGCCGTGCAGGACGCTGGGGAGGAAGCCACTACTGACCTCGACCCCGCCGACCTCAGGGTGCAGCATGCCGTGCCGCCCAGCCCGGCGGGATTGACCAGGCCGCCACGCCGATGCTACGTCTGCAACTCTGACTCCCATTTATGGGCTAACTGCCCCGACGAGGCCAAAAAACGAGCCTGGATTGCTGACGCCCCAGCTCGTTTGGCACGCCGCCGCGCTGCAAATGAATCTCATATCGCAGCGCTGGAGACAGAATGGGAGGATTTGGAAGATGAAGCGGAAGCGCTGGAGTATTTTCAGAACGAGGAATCGGCCGCAGCGTCCTCCTCGGGTCAGCAATCTGCGGAGGAGGAGGACTGAGTGTCCTCCCGCCGGCGGGACGCCGGCGACAGGGCGGTATGGGTAACCGCCCCTGGGCAAGGAGTACAGCCTTCGCCCACAACCGAGGGAATATCCAGCAGGATCCTCCGCCACCCCCCAACCCTCTGGCCGCTCGAGGATATGGATTCACCTGGTCTGCCGATCAGAGGCGACAACGCCATCTCGACAGAACCAGAACCCTACGGGATGAACCCTCGTTGTCCAGTACCGCTGTTTACACAGCAAACCTTTCCACTGAGCAGAGCCGGCGAGAACATCACTTGGTTTCCCGGCGCCATCAGCGGTCGCCACGAAGGTCACCCACTTCGTCGCCTGAGCGCTCCAAGCCTCCCGTTATGTTCAGTGTAGATCGCTCCCTTGGAACTGGTGATCGCAATCCAGCTCCACGACGCGAGCGTGGCGAAACGCCCCGCGTTGACCCCACAGACCTTGGGGATAACCCTAACCCTAACCCTAACCCTAACCCTGAGACATCAGTACTGGCAGCACTGGATGAGGATGATGGTCAGGAAGAGGAGACCCAGTGGACCTTCAACCCACTCAACACCCCCTGGCGGAAAACTCCTCGACAGCGAGTACCGAGGAAAGCTCCGGTGGAGAGGATGCGAGCCTTGAGGCAGCGGATCCAGGATGTAACGCTACCCGCTGTTTCACACCCTCTGGACGACAGTGGGGAGGAAGGGGGTGGAACTTCAAAAACTGGCCCAGCTTCCGAACCCCCACCTTTTAAACTTCGACCTGAGGTGTTTCCTTCGACGTCTCGACCAGCAGCGTGTCCAACCTGGGCAGGAAGGGCGTCAACCCCAAGCGCAGAGCGCCCTACGAGCGCAGCGCGCAAGCGCACTGGAAAACCTCGCAGCAGAACTCCGAAGACTGTACGAGACCGACTGCAGCATGAGGCAGAGGTTACGAGGTTGGGAGATGAACCCCCAGGACTTCGAGCGGAGTCACTGGCGGATCGCACGCGCGCTTGGAGAGAGATGACGCACCCGGAGCACATGGCCGCGGCAGCGCTGGTAAAGGAGAATGAGAAATGGAGAGATGCATGGGTACCCGAAGGGTGGCGCAGATATCGCCGCCGCTGGTACAGATGGCATGGGAAGGTCACCCCTGACCTGACGATAACCGAAGGAGCAGTTCAGCTATCTCTGGAGACCGAGTGCGGTACTATCCCAGGTTCTGGTGGAGATGTAGGAATTCCAGACGCCTGGTGCAGTCTATACCAGGTGCACCAATGGAACCAGCGAGAAAGGGAAGCTGCGGAAGAGGCGGCTCACCTGGCCCTACCATCAACAGCAAGTGATTCATTCTCCATGGACTCAGCGGAACCATCAGAGGCGAATCCAGCAACAACTCTGGATTTGACCTTATCTCCATCCAGTTCTCAGCCCGCAACTTCTGGGGACATTTCAGATCTCGAGGACTCCCAGCGGTCGCTCAACTTCACGCAGCAGTTGATGGAGCGACAGCTGGCCATCGCCAGATCGGAGAACAATCCAAGTGTGCTGACAACGGTGACAGAAGGAGTGGAGCCGACTCCCCTGAAAACCATCCAGGAGGAAACCCACCTGGAACTGCTACTAACCATTCAGAAACAGCAACGCCATCGTCTGCGGCCGATCCTGGAAGGTAATGAAGCAGTGGCAGCACCAGCGAACGTCACCGACGCTCAGGCGGCACCGCGGGAAGAAGAAACCCCCTCTTTCACTCCAAAGTCCGAACCAGAAGATAGCTCTGGGGAGGAAGAGGAGGAAGAGATTTCCATCCAACCTCTTCGCTCTTACCCTCTGGAAAGCCGCACGCAGAGCCGCGCCAGACGACGCGCTCAAGGACAGGAGCGACGCGCCAAGGAGCGACAGCTACAAGCAGATCGCGAACTGGAAGGTGGATGGTACTTTGGACCGGATCATCGTTCTCAGCCTGCACCACCGCGCACAAGACCTATCCGGTCTAAGCAGCGCGTACCTTTGCATCACCCAGTACGAGCAGCCATCTGTGCACATCTGCGACGCGATGGTCAAGTAATGTGGAAGTTCCAGGACAGTCAGCTAACTGCGATTCGGGACAAAGAGGGAACGCTGCTATTGGTGTTCTGGGCCTTGGTGAAGGGACAGCGAGTGCGCGTGCTGGTGGATTCTGGGGCCTCGGATGAATTCATCTCCAGTGAGTGCGTCAAGAGATTGAACCTCACAGTTCGCACTAATGGAATGCCGCTGAACGTTACCCTGGCGGATGGGTCAGTGCAGACCTCTGCGCAAGTCGCTTACGGCAAGCTGACCGCCGAGACTTCAGAGGGGACTTACTCCGAGGTCATCAAGATGCGAGTACTTCCTCTGGGCATCAAGGTGGACATTGTACTCGGAGGAAGGTGGTTGAGACACCTCTCGCCGGTCACGCTGGACTATGATGGGTGGGGATCAGTCAAGTTTCGCCATCATGGCAAATCCGTGCGGATACAGGGATGTTCGCCGGGGCGTAGCTCCACACGCAAAGGCGAGAGAACCGCGATGGCTCTGGAACCGATGGTAATGTTATCAGCGGCCCAAGCGACCAAGGAGATCAAAGCCTATCGGCGCAGATATGCGGGAATGGACAGTGCCGCGACACCCCACGACATCTTAGTGGCCTATGCGACACCTTTGGTAGGGACTTCGATGTTATCAGCGATGGCCACCAGCGAGAATTTGGAGGACCCTTCAATCTCCCCCGAGTGGAGAAAGAAGTTTCAAAAGCTGATCGAGTCCTTTTCACCTCGAGTAATTCGCGAAGCGCTGCCCAACTTTGACGCCCTGCGAAAAGATGAAGTGGCCCATGTGAGACTGCAAGAGGGATGGAATGGTATCGCGCCTGCTAAGAGGCCCTATAAGATGTCCATGGTGGAGCTGACTCAACTGCGAGAACGCCTGGATGAACTCCTGAGTAAGGGCTACATCAGGCCTTCCTCAAGTCCGTTCGCTGCACCAGTGCTGATGGTTCCCAAGCCAGGGAAATCTGAAGTACTCAGAATGGTCTGCGACTTCCGAGCCATCAACAGCCTGACCGTCAAGGACAAATATCCACTTCCCGACATTCAGCAGTTGTTCGACTCCATGCATGGGGCCAAGTACTTCTCCTCCTTCGATGCGGTAGATGGATTCTGGCAGATGGCTATGGCGTCTGAGGATGTGGAAAAGACGGCGTTCACTTCTCCCTATGGCTCGTATGAGTGGTTGGTGATGCCCATGGGGTTGACCAACAGTCCTTCCTGCTATCAGAGACGCATGCAGCGAGCTCTGGGACATCTTCCTTTTGTAAGAATATTCCTGGACGATTGTATCCTCTTCAGCAACACCTTGGAGGAGCATCTTTCCCATCTCCAGCAATTTCTCGAAGTCTGTGAGAACCAGGGCATCTACCTCAAGGAGTCTAAGTGTCAACTACTGCAGACCCAGATACGCTTTCTGGGGCACGTTATCTCACGGGAAGGAAGTCAACCTCAACATGATAAGTTGGCCGCCATCAGGGACTGGCCCGCTCTGGAAAACGCCACGCATGTGCGCCAATTTTTGGGGTTGGCTGGGTACTACCGGCGGTACATGCTGGGCTTCTCGGAAGTAGCACAACCCTTGACTCAGCTCACCAAAGGGGATGTCGCTTGGCTATGGGGACCCATGCAGCGTTGGGCCTTCGAGGAGATTAAGAAGGCGCTATGTTCTTCACCCACTCTGGCGCTACCCAATATGAAAGCGGCGGCCGAAGGACGGCATCCTTTCGTGGTACAAACTGACGCCAGTGGAGTGGCGCTGGGGGGAGTACTGATGCAAGACGTAGGAAATGGATTGCAACCTATCGCCTTTGAAAGCAGACAGTTTAATGGAGCCGAGCAGAACTACCATGCTGGCGAAAGAGAACTCTGCGCTCTCCATCACTGCACTACTCAAACTTGGCGACACTACCTCATCTGGACCGAGTTCCAATTGCAGGGTGACCATAAGCCCCTAGTCTGGTTAATGGCACCCGGACAACCTCTCAGCCGACGCCAAGCCCGATGGTACATGGATCTAGTGGAGGTAGGGGTACCCGAGATGGAGTACATTCCTGGGGCGCTACTCTGGGTTCCAGACGCTCTGTCCAGGCGACCCGACTACAAGGAAATTTCCGCGAGAGAAGGACTGGTAGAAGCTGGCTTTGTGCACCCGGTTACTGGGAAACCGCAGCGACCTCCTTCAGCCGCAGACACTGCCAACAAGTTTCGACCTGCCGCTGGTAAAGAGTCTCGCCAAGGACGTGCGCCCCTGGGAGTGGTAGATCCCAACAAGTTGAAGGAGCGCAAGTCCAACAGCGCCAAGACCAAAGATCCGGAACCAGTTCTCGCGTACAGTGGGACTCTCACCTGGATGGACTCCCCTCAACTCTGGATGGACGCCTTACATACCCTGCAGCTGGCCGAAACCGGGTACGAGGAAGCAACCCTGGCAGTTCAGACGCGCTCTGGCAAACTGACAGCATCCTCGCCTCCTTCTCCCAGGAAGACCCCTGTTGATTACTCAGCAACGCCGAAGTGCAGCGAGGCCTCAACCAGACTCCTGGAGCCCAGCGACCGACAGGACTGGAAGTTCCGTGCGGACATGTTCGACTTCTTGAGTCAAGAATATGGACCTTTCGAGGTGGACGCCTGTTGCGACTTGGGAGGAAAGAATCGTCAGGTCAACCGCTACTGGACGGACTGCTTGAAGGAAAACTGGCGAGGGTTGAACGTCTGGTGCAATCCTCCCTTCTCCTCCAACCATTTGACCATCGAGGCCGTACTGAGGAGATATGTGGAAGAATGGCGTCTGGACCCTGAGAATACTTCAGCTCTCTTTGTCCTTCCTGACTTTCAGTCTCGCATGCCACAGTGGCGGCAGTTGTTCAGATCTGCGGGAATGAGAGTGGAGTACATTATTCCTACCCATGACGCTCAAGGAGAACCTGTGCAGATGTTCGCTGCCCCGGATGGAGTCCTTCTGGATCTCCCTTGGCCCCTGCTAGTGGTGTACGCTCCGCCAGCTCGACAGCGTGTCAAGCGGGAAAGGAAGACGAGTTCCCCTCCTCCTATCGTGCGTACTGTACTGGAGAAGCGGCCAGCGTTCGAGACCTGCATCAGCAGATATCAGGAGGTCAGTTTCTCAAAGCGCTGCAAGCGGAATATGAGCGACCTGGCCCCCTACAGACTTTAAGGAAAGAAATCCAAGAAGCTCCGCATCAACGCACTCGTGACTTCTGCGTGGTGGGAAATGTGTTGTGGAAGGTGAGCGCTGGACGCTATCAGTTGGTACTGGGAGAAGATTCACCACGCCGTGAGGTAGTGCTGCAAGAGGCGCACGCCTCTGTTTCCGCTGGACACGCGGGCAGGGACAAAACTCTGGAACGAGTCCTGCGACGCTTCTGGTGGAATGCGCTAGCACCATTACTGAATTCCACGAGGACCGTCAATATTGATACAGTCGATTTAAAGTTCTTCCATCACGCGATTGCGCAGAACAAGACCATCATGAGCCACCCTGCGTTTGCTAGCTTGGAAGGCCCACCCGTGCCCAAAATCGCGAGTGCCAACATTCAGCTGCGCGGCAGTGCGACCGTGGACGTCGACTCCGTGGGATCGAAGATGCGCGGGTTGTGCCTGGAGATGATGGAGACCATCCTCGATACGAAGAAATGTCCGACGTCGAAGAAAGCATCGTCGTTGCACGCGTCACCGGTTGCGCTTGTTAAGCGCAAACGTGCTGACGCCGCGCCCGCCCAAGCGGTCGTGGACGATGCGCGCAGCGAACCCGCGCAAGCAGACTTGTCGATTCAGGTCGGCGCACTCGGCGCGCTCACCGAAGAGCTGCGTCGTGTTCGCGAATCGCATCTTGAGCACGCGCGCATGCTCAAGTCGACCTTCGATACGCTCAAGTTGATGCGTGAGCGCGACGAGGAGGCGAAAGCAGCACGTGAAGCGGAGATGCGCAGCGTGCGCGAGTTTCAGGACGCTCTCGTGAAGGGCACACTGCAAGGTCATACGATGTATAGTTTCAAACCCGAGTGAGGTTTTTAGGTGTGCGCGTTCAAAGAACACAACCCCCAACCTTTTAGCGTCGGCCTGGTTTAAAGGCGCGTTAATCGACGACGTGCGGACTTTTTTGATGGTAACTACGCGACGAAATTTCGGCGTATATATATAAAATGATACGCCCATTCGTGACGTTCAATTCGCGTTGTAGTCGCGGTAGCTTCCCGAAGCATGGAGAATAACGCGCTAACCTCGCTGATCGACCGCGCCCTCGTGAACGACATTCACGGAGCGAACCGGGCGCTCGACAATCTCATGTGCGACGTGCTACTGCCTTCGACCGATTGCAAAGCTGTGCACGTGCATGCGTGTTGCAAAAAAATGCATGTAATTTTACACGGTTTAGACGCCGGTGTTGTGTGCGTTTTGGACGCCACGGCCAGGCGTTTGCACATAAACGATATTATCGTTTTACACTACGAGAATTTCGACGAAGTGAGCGAGGCGTATTACAAAGCGACCGTTCATGCACCGGAAAAATACTTTGCGATGCACGACGATGGCCCCACCCTGCACGCCACCTTTGACGACCACATGCAAACAAAAAAACCACGCGGTAGATACGTGCGTTGCCATCACAACAAGGCGATACAACGCTTGATAACCAACGGCGCGTTCCTGCACAATTTGGTGATTCTTTTTTTTGTACAGCAAAGTTGCCGAGGTGGATCGTTTCGGTACCGGTTACAAAACGCTGATGATGGTTGCGCAACGCGGTACAGCAGATCTCACTCTAACCGCGCATTGCGCCGACAAAACGTCGTCGGCGACCACCGCCCTCGATGAAACGTACGCGCGCGACGTGCATTCGCCGAATTTGATGTCCAAACTGCACGCCATGCTGAAATCGTTGTTCTATTTTTGGTTTGGGGTGCACGAATCCACCGGCCCAGCGCGCGATCGTAAACGATGGCCCGGGTGCGTGAACGACCGCACCGTGTGGGCGTGCGCGTGGTCCGAGTTTACCTGGCTGCGGGACGCCTACAGTAATACCTCACATCTAAGGAAACAGGGAATTTGGAGCCAGACCTAGCTTTTTCCCGTATTTTTCTGACCCCCAGCCTCAACGCTTAACACTGGGTTCCTTATATTAACACTGTGTTTCGTTACGGCCTTAACACTGTAACCAAAAAGTTAGCCTAGCCTTTTCCGCATTTTTCCGACCCCCCCCGAAAACCTGGCTGTTTCCTTAACCTAGCATTTCCTTAAATGTGAGGTATTACTGTATCCCACCTACTGCGGACAACGAACGCGTGCTCTTCACGCGTTTCTTTGGCGCTACTCGGACGATGAGGACGGCGACGATGACCGCCTTGCGACTCTTATCGCCACAAATCAGGCCATCGTGCATTCGCTGGGTGTGTGCGACGCTAATATGCAACTCTACGTCAACGACGACCGCGCCGTCTCGTGCAACCTCGTGACGCCGCCGCAGGAACGCGTGACGGGTCTGTGCGCGACTCTGATGGTGCAGCTGTACTCCGCGCTGGCGCACCAAGCCAATATCACGCCGTACCTTGACATGTTGACGGTGCGGCACGGCTGCGTCGTCGACGGATTGTACGCGTGGGGCGAAGGCGCTGCCCGCCTCCTAACGGACGGCATCACGAACGGCGCCGCCCCTGATTGTATCCTGCACCCGTACATAAAATCCGCGAAATGGTTTTTCGCGGACGTCGCCGGACGATATTGCGACCAGCGCACGCACGTGCTGGCTCGATACACGCAGTCGCCCGACGCCGACCACCTGCGGCGCATGCGCCCCGTGATCGGCGCCTTCATCGTGTGGAACCTGTGTTTGCGCAACGCGCCTGAGCGGTACGACGTGCCCGTCGCCTTATGGGCATCCCTGGCGCACGGCGCTGACTCGGAAATCGAACACGTGCGGGCTTTTATGCAAACGCGGTGCGCCCATCTGTTGTACGCGGTGGACGTTTACACGCGCGCGTTGTCTCGCGAGCGGGAGTGCAGCTCGCTGTCGCCGGAGTTCCTCGATCGCGTATCCCAGGAAGTGATCCAGGTCCACCACATAACTTACTGCAACGCGCCCACAGCGCGTGTTTTGTACATCGCGCGACATGTCCGCGTGAACTCGACGGAACACTTCGAGGCGCAGCTGGGCACACAATGGAACGGCTACGTCAGCGGAGACATGCAACGGATACGCGACACGCTTCGTGCGGAGACGCACGCCTGTCATGTTCTGAAACACACCGACCATTACCGATATCTGGACGTTGTGCACACCGCTCGCGTCGTTTGGTCCCGCTGGATGCGCGACGCGACGGTGCTTGTGGCGGCGCTTGATGAGAGTCGCACCGCGGTCGCGGTGGACCACGAGTATCCCGCGCTCTTCGGTCTAATAAACGCGTATTTCACTGTACGTAACCGAGCTGTTGTTTCTCTGGAAGCGATCGTCGCGAGCCTGGAACGCGTCAGGTTGCAAGACACGCGTACAACTGTGACGATGCTTGTGGACCTCGCCGACGACGTGTGGCGCCTGCGGGATCCGGTCTACGCGCAGTTCGGCGTGCGTGTCGCTGAGGAAAGCACAGCGCTGCGCGATGTAGGTTTCATCCTGGGTTGGGTCGTCGAAGATCAAAAACTGCATCTCGCAAACGTGGACGAATCGTAGCGAACTGCGTTAGCGTTACTCGTCGGCGCCCTGAAGCACAAACGTAAACGGCAACCGGACATCCTGGTGAACGACGCGCGCGTCGGGTTTTTCCTTTTGCTCTGCGTACAGTAATACCTCACTTTTAAGAGAATCGACGATAAGAGACCAGCCAGCGTTTGGGGGTCGCGTTTTTTCCGATGACCCTGAGCCTTTTCAAATCGTTAAGAGAATGGGTCCAAATAAGAGAACGGGAGCTGGCTAGATGAGGAAATATGGTTGGGAAATCATGTTAAACCATGTATTAAATATGGTATGGTCGCAAATAAAGAACAAACCTGGTTATCGCGGACCTTATTGGATCGCGCTTCGTTAAGCGCCGTTGGCGTGGGGGGGGTTCACTTTTTCCGATGAGGCTGGCTGATCGCATATCCCTGTTCTCTTAAATATGCAGTATTACTGTACTCGCCTGCGGCTGCGTGCCGCGTGGGTGGCGGTGCGAAACCTTCACCCAAAAAACTCGGGCGTTGGTGGCGAACTTTTCCAGTGAATGGTCCCGAGAGCAGCGTGTGGCCCAGTGCTCGTCGTTTCTGCAGTCGTTACCGACAATGGACAGTCAGAAATGGATGCTTCGCCGAGCCGACTTCATCAAACCGATCAAGATAAATGTCAGCACGGCGCGGAGCAAACATCCGGTGGTGCTCTTCGATATCATCAAAACTTTCATGAGCGTGCAGCAAACCAAATCCTCCGAATCAACCTCAACCGCAACGACCTTAACCAGCACCGACGACGTCGCCTCGCGCGCTTTGGACGAGCAGGAGACGTGCGACGAGACTTGCAACGAAGAACGTCAGCACCTGTACCTAATGCAGCATCCTGCGCGAATTTTTTGTTGCGCAAGGGAGAACACGTGGCACCCGTTTTTCACACCTATGCTCGACCTGTTTGAAGTCGTTGAGCGACGCGCGGTGAGCGCCGATTACGCGGATGTTTACTCGAACTTAGTTGTGCAGCGACGAACGTGAATGCCCGTGCAAAGTAGGCCACCGCTGCGTGTGCTGGTATTTACATACGTATCCTTAGTGCGTATGTGCATGTATACATACCATATTGAAACCGCGAATGCGCGGACTCGCGTATACATACAACTCTCGCACTACCGTGTATTACGTGTCGATAGTACGCAATGGCCGAGGCCAACTTCGATAGTGGCGCACAAAAAATACAGGCGCAGATCGAAAACCGTCAGGTCGTCAACCAACTGCGATGTCGGGTGCACGTGCAGCTCTATTTTGACGTGCTGCAGAGTCTATCGATTTTCGTGACGGGCCTGCTCTACAGCGTTAACGGATTCCTGTACTACGCGCCCACCATACATTTTTTGGCCTTGTTCGGCATGCTGCTGTCTCACATGCGCCAGTGGAACACCGCGTTGTGCACTGTCGCATTAATCGGACTCACTTTAGGGATCGATTTATGGAGCTTAACCGCCAGCATCTTTTCGCTGTACAGCTGCCTTCACGACGAGCGCGACTACGCAAACGCGCACGTGCTGTACGCAAGCAATCCGTGCGGCGCGCACAAACTGGACTCGGGCATCGTGTTCGCGTTTGTGGCAGCCATGACGGCCTACGGCATGCTGGGCAGTGTCACCCAAATACAAAACGTGCTTAGTCTCAACACCACCGCGACCTTCTCCCGAAGAACGTATTACGCCGTCGCGGCGTATTCGGTGTTGTCGACGATCGTGCTGCTGCGCATCGTGCAGCACGGCGCCATGCTATTTGGCACGGATTCGTTCGTCATCGCGCTGTACATAGGCCTACGGTCCGTGGCGCTTGAAATACTGTTCTGCGGATACATAACCGTCGTGCACGTGCTTATCGAGCCCATCAACCAGCAGTACAAGCTTGGTAGAACGGTGGCAGCGGCGGTGCAGTACCTAAGTTTTATCATGGACATCTACAACGCTTCGGCCGGGATCGCCACGCTACGCGCATCCACGCATGACGACGCCGACCATAACCACGCACTGACGCGATACTTCGGACGCCGCGACCTCCCGGAGCGATACGTAGGCGAAATGGTCGTCTTCGTCGCGCTCGCTTTGGGGTCTATCGTACCACATTTCGTCTTGGCGAGTAGTTATTTAGACGCGGGCATGGCGATCACCGCGATGAATGTACCGCGATCAGAAGATGTTGATACTGGCGCACATCCGGGGATAAATGCAGGACAGCTGATGCCGTCTTTTACATACATGAAATCGCCCGCGCGGCATTCGCCCTCAGGCTCGCAGGGTACCCCTGTTTCATCCCGTGGACGCCGCAAAATTGTGGGAACTTCGTCATTGCGCTCTAAGCCGACATCTACGGTCAACGCCCCTACGGCTTTCGACTACTTCAACGATCCCGACGTATTGGGAACCACGCCTGTGGAGGAGGGGCGCGAGGATGAGTACATCGACCAGCTCGCCTACGCATTCCAGTACAGTGTGGCAGCGATCTACTTTCTTTCCTCAAGTCCACTGGCCTCAAGAGGCATACCCACTGGTTGCACTTTGGACACCGCGACTGCCGACGTTGACTTCAACGCCCTCCTTTCTGGACTGGCTCACGTGTTGTACCCCGTCTCTTATCACGAGGCGGTCAAGCTACTCGACCTGAAGCACGATCATGACTTTTACCACGTCACCGTCAACGAGCTCCTCTTGACCTCTTCAGCATCCTTCCGCATCCGCTTCGTGGGAACGCACTCAGCGTTTTTCACGAATGTGACCGCCACCACCCCGCCGACGGCCGCTACGCTCTGCAGCGCTTACGGTACGAGGTCGAGGGCGTGCCCGACACCGACGGCATGCGTTTCTGGACCCAGCTGCGGGCGGTTGTGCTCACCGAGACCGAGGACCCCGCCCCACAGCTTGCCCTAATCCGACGACTTGGCGACCGCCACCAGAAGATCAAGCCGGCGTACAACGACAGCGACCGCGTGGCGGACCTCTGGCACATTTTGTCAGAGTCCGCGAAGCAGTCACCGTACGTAGCCCCCCTTTATCTGGTGGTGCTGCGCGAGTTGCGGGCGGGTGCCACCTTCACCTTTGCCCGCCTTGCCCTTCGCATCCGCCTCGCCTTTCCATCGGCGTTTCGGGACGAGAGTCCCCTTGCCACACTCTCGCCCTCCGCCACTCCTGACATCCCACCCGAGGGCTCTGGCTACCGCCCTAAGGGCGCGCCTCAGAAGCCCTCACCTCCTCCACGTTCCCCGACTGCCATGGCGCTTCGTGCCGAGTCGCTGGCGCCCTTGAAGGGCAAATGGACAGCCGATTCGCCCGCCTCCCTGTGCCGCAAGTGGGTGGGTACAGGCTTCCCGTGCACCGTCTGCTTCCGCATGAGGAACGCCACGGACTCCCACGCCGACACCCGTGGTGCTTGCCCGTACGTGTGCATCGACGAGCTTTCGCCAACGACAAACATCTTGAGGTATCGCGGGCAGCCACAGCCCGCCCGTCGCGCGCTCGATGTGTCCGTCGCCGCACTCACGGTGCCGCCTCCTGCGGTGAGCCCGCCAGCTCCACCCGCGGAGCCGCCGACTGCGCCAGCATTCCACTCCGTTCGCCTCTCCCTGCCTGCACCTGGTGGGGGTGACGCGATCGACCCCGTCCGCGTCGGCAGCGGCGCTCTGGTGGTGCACACCACGGACGATGCCGCCTCTCCGCTGCTTGATGGACCTGAGGAGCCTGCCTGCTACGGCGTCGTCTTCCCCGATGAGGACGACACCTGGCCGGCTTTCCGCTCTTCGCCAGTTTGGTTGCCCAACTCAGCTGTCACCGGCGATGTGGAGGGCAATTTGCCACAACCCTAATTTGGAAATCGGGCTAGATATGTAGAATTAAACTAGCGCCACAGCATGGATTTGCCTCTAGCTAGGTTAAGAAAGGCCTCTCGTGAGTTGACATTCTAACATTTCTTTTAGCAGCCGCATGTCCGGGTGTACCGGTTGGCCCTGCAGTGCACCTCCCACCTTCGGGGTGAGGTGGTGTCACGGGGATGCCACCCCCTAGGGGGAGCGGTGCACCCGTGTGTCACCCCTCGCCTGGATGTCACTTGCAGTGGTGTATGTGGCACTGTGTCACAGGCTCCCGAACCCTAAAGCCCGCTAAACATTTGTTATATTTGACTTTAGTTTCCGCAAGCTTGTCACGCCTGCATTTTCACAATGACAGTTACAGTATATATATATATATATACACACACAAATACATATATTTCATGTTTTATCACGAAACCCTATCTCACTGTGCCTTCACACTCAGTTGACAAGTATATATATATTGATGTATATCTACTTTCACATAAGGTTATAGCCCACCCACGTTCAGTGGTGGTGTTTTCTTCCATCTTTCGTCTGCTTCACGCCCTGTGATTCTATTCCGACATTTCTTTACCGACATTCTTACGGACACTTTTACCGACAACGGCCGCCTTGCCTTCGCACCAGTCATCACCTCCGACATTTCCGACATTTTTATTTTACCGACATTTACCGACAGTTCGCGCACGCCTACGTGCGTTACTGTTCAACTGGACCGACATCTTCCGATATCCCGACATTAGAGCCGACCGCATTAGGCACAGCGACGGCCGCAACTACATCCCGACATCTTCAGTCGTTTTTCCTGCGCACTCCTGTGTGCTTCGAATTCCCACTGGACAACTGCCTCACACTTGCTTTAGCGACGGCCGTTTTTTTTTGTATCAACATTTTATGCCGACTCACGCTTACGCCTTCACCACTCTGGCGTCTGGCCAGCAGTACCTCTGCTGCCGAAAAACTAGCTTAGCGTACGACGTTGTTGACCTGACCGACGTTTTCCTCGTCAAAATCCACCCCAATTCGACCTTACCATCGACGGATTTTGTTGATTTTACGGGAAGTTACGTTTTTACTTCCAAACCCAAACTCTTTGGCTTCCAGATTTCTGCAGCGCAGTGGTTAACCTGGTTATGGCCTCGCCGCCCCAGCGAGCGCGCATGGCCGCGATGCAAGCTGCAGTAACACTACTTCGACTTCGACAGTTTACCACTGGTTACGACCTGGTGGTGCCTGGTGGTGCTTATGCACCACACACCAAACTTCGCTCCAACTCTTTCTACATCGACAACAACACCATGGACTTTGCGGCTGACATCGACTTCGCCTCTGCGCATTCTCCACTTCCGCCACACCCGTCCCTTGGCCGTCATCTGGTGGTGTGTGGTGGTGTTATCACCACCGCCCTCTCCCACTCCAATTCCCCAATCTTCGCCCTTGCTGAGTGCGACGCGTCCGTTGCGCACGCTCACCGCATTTTTCGCCTCTCACCGTCTCGCCATTTCTGCACCGACGAGTTTCTTTCGGTGGTGCCAGACCACTTGCAGTTGTGGCCTCGCACAGGCGTTGGTTGATTGTTCGACATTGCAGAGACTGCGGGCCCCAAACCCTAAATGACACATCGTGCTTGGAAATGTAGAGTGCTTAGTGCCGCAGTGACTCACTGCTTCTAGCTGGGTCGGTATGGCCCCTAGATGTAACTCTGACATTTCTTCCTAGCCGCTTGCCCGGGTGCACCGGCTGGCCCTGCAGTGCACCTCCCTCCTTCGGGGCGTGAGGTGGTGTCATGGGAGTGCCAACTTTCTCCCCCCATAAGGGGGGGGCAATGGTGACCCCTGTGTCACCCCTCGCCTGGTAGGATGTCACTTGCAGTGTTGCCTGATTGCTCCGCGCATATGTCACGGTCCCGCCGGCTTAAAGTCCGTCTATCTTTTATTATATTCGACTTTAGACGTACCGAAACCCTATCTCACTGTGCCTTCACACTCAGTTGACAAGTATATATATTGATATATATATATATATGTGCCAGGGAACACTAGCCATGCCAAGCCATTCGATTGGCATATTGTATTTACGCGTACTGGGGCAGTGAAATGGCAATGGGCTCGGAAGGGGACTCCCGAGCCATTGACTTCGTACTATGGGGAGCGAAAGCCTGGACTTGATTATAGCTGGCAGCATATTATCGTTCACCCTTCGGGTGCGCTACGCCGCTGGGAGCGTAATAGGGGCGGCGGCTGGTTTCTGGAAGACGCCACTCAGTTGAAGGCGCCGGTAGCGCCATTCTCATTACCGATCAGCAGCATTGGGCGCGGGAATCCGACGATTGTGATTGACGATGACGAATATCGTGGAATTCCCTACACGGGGCGTAAGCCTGTACACTCAGAGCCTACAGACAGTGACGATTCGGGTACAGGCGCTGTGTCCTGGAGTAAAGAGAAGTTACCGGATTCTGATGACAATGATGACGCGGGTGTCACTAACAGTAAGGAGAAGCTACCAGGTTCGGATGACAACGATGACGCGGGTGTCACATATGACATGGACACTGCCAGTCCGAAATGGGAGCCAGCCTCGCCCGAATATGATGACACTGAGGATGACGTCAGCGAGTTCGATGACTTGGTAGCTGACGATGCTGAAGAACAAGCTGAAGCTCGAAGGTTGAAGAGACTGGGACTGCAATTGATCATGGGTGAGAAGGGTGAAGTTCATTGGGTGCCAAAGGGCACCTCCCCGACCTCACCTGTTCAGCCAGAGGATCCGCCTATCACCAAGCAGGAGTCTGAGGCCATATCTGAGGATGCCCCAGCCTCTGTGGTGGAGACTGTTCATGCACCACCGAAGAAACCTTATGGGTCAGATACTGGATTGACTTCAATGGGTGAGAATAAGGCTGGGGTGTCTGAAGAGACGAAGAGGCAACCTAGGAAATATCCGAGATGTTGGACACATGAGTATATAACTCAATTGAAATGCTCCATAAGCAGTGACAGTGATGAAGAAGAAGTGCTTGACGTGGCTCCTCGTAGGAAGAAAGCAAAGATCAGCAAGGGACAATGAAATCAACTGTCTTGATTAGGATTGTCCAAATGCATGTTCTCTGATTAGGATTTGTATAGGTGGCAGATGATGATATGCCAGCCGACATGGGACAGATCGATTAGAGATATGAACTGCGCGCCTTGAAAGTATAAGACCTGAATATTGCCCATTTGGAGGCTGTTCTAACTTGAAGTAACTATTTGGAGGAGCTGTTGCTCAACCTGTTAATTTACTGGTCAATCTTTCCTGCCATAAAGATATTGCAATTGCTTGAATTGTAGCCTTGTTCAATATATCTACTTTCACATAACATAGTCGGCATGCTGGTTCCACAAAGTTACGACACTCTCGCGACATTGATATTACGGCCGGTGTCAATATGATAACAGCGTATATTAAATTTGTCGGCGTCGTTATGTCGGGTATTGTGATTAGTGATGGTCGATATCGGTAGGTTTAGGGTTTGTTTTCAACGTAACTTTCCGTAAAATTAACTAAATCGAGCAATGTAAAAGTGAAATTGGGGTCAAATGTCACGAGGAAACCATCGGTGAGGTCAAAATAGTCGTGCGGTAAACGATGTCTCCGGCAGTAGAGGTGCTGCTGGCCAGAGAGTCGAAGTCGTGGTTGTCGCGTGCGATGTCGAAGGTCACGAAATAAGTAAATTGGTGGGTAAATTGTGGGTAAGCGTTTCGGCAACTCAAATGGAGACAAAACTGCGCGATGGGTGTGCGCTAGGGTGGGTAGAAGGGATGGTGGGTGCCAAGGTAGGTTTGATAGACCGTAGGGTGGGTGACCAGGTGCGTTCGGTGAGACGGATCTTAAAAATACAACCAAGAATGCCACCACGTGGTCCAGCTCATAACCTCACGTGAAGTGTGATATCGGGTCGGAGGATATATATATATATATATATACATACATATATATACAACGTTGTATATGATGAATATATATATATATATGCGGGTCAGACAGGCATAGGCAGTGAAACTCTCGGAAGTCTAAGATAGATCATAAAACATAATTGAGGGTTTAGTGCTATCGGAGACGGACGGAGCGGAACGGCAAGTCACGGCATTGACACATGCACTGCACTCCGAGGGGGGAAATCGGGAGACAGACCCCCACCTTATGGTGGGGGGTGAAATCAGTCTCTCCATGAAGGTACCGGTAGGCGCCAGTAGGTACTAGTAGTTTCCGGTAGGCGCCAATAGGCACCAATAGGCACCAGTAGGCACCGGTAGGTACCATTATGCACCGGTAGGTACCATTATGCACCGGTAGGTACCATTATGCACCGGTAGGTCCCGGTAAACACCAGTAAATAATACCAGTAGGCGCCTATATGTACTAGTAGGCACCGGTAGGTAACGGTAGATACCAGTAGGTCCTGTTAGGTTTAGCCCAGGCAGCCCTCCCGAGAGTCCCTGTGTAGGCCCCTGACTAGACCCCTAGTCCGATCTGACTCGGGTACCGATGCCCGTGTGTGTCACCGTAGTGTCACATGCCGTTAGGTACCGTTCGGGACTTTCGCCTAGGTTACAGGTTTCAGTATCCGATATCTATTCACACTTAATACATATTCTGAATACAGTCAACCCTTGTATAGGCTCACGCAATCCGAACATACCGGTCAAGGTATATTCACTAGGTTCTTGTATTTGCCGGTACGCATATGTATTCACCAATAGGTGACGATAAGGTGACGATACATACCAGTATAACCCGGCAGGTTCCTGTACTTGTCGGTACTTGCCGGTAATTGCCAGTACTCGCCGGTACTTGCTTGTATGTACCTATATGCCACAGTATGTTACTGTACATGCCTATAGCACCAGTAACCCCTGTAACCGCCGGTAATCTCCTCTATTCTCCTGTAGGTTCCTTTATACGCCGCGTTAGACGACGGTACATACCAATATATGCCTGTAGTTCCTGTAGTACACGGTACCCGCCAGTACTTGCCAATATTTACCATCAGTACTTCATGGTATGTAACTGTACTTGACAGCGACATCCTGTAATCCCAATACATGCCTGTACTTGCCAGTATTCGCCGGTAACGGCCTGTACTCGCCTGTAGTTCCCTGTAAATGACAATGCCCCCGATAGGGGCCTGTAACCAACAGTACTTACCCGTAGCTAACATTATTTGCCAGTATGTCCCTATATGTCCCAGTACTCCCTGTAACCTCTTGTATGTACCTGTAAGTGCCTATATACTCCCGGGTAGCATTATTGTATGTCCCTGTACCAGGCCGACCTGTACTTGCCTGTATTTACCTGTACTTGCCTGCAAGTCCCTGTAAATGTAATGGGGGGGTGTGCCTGTGGAGAATACATCGGTGCACACCCACGGGCAAAGGCCGTTGGTGTCGGCGTGGACGTCGGTGAGGGCGTAGAGGCGGTAGCACACCACGCAGGGGCGACCCTGCCCGTTCCAAATGCGGTACGGGCCACCAGTGTCCTCCCACTTCCCCTCAGCGGCGAAGACAGCGCGAGACCGCAAGGCCATCGCACGGCCACCACCAGAGGGCGAAGGTGAATCCCCCACACCACCAGAGTCACGCGCATGGGGGGGAGCGGGCGAGGCGGCTAAACCCTCACGCAACCAGACACGACGGATACGGTGGGTGATGGTTAATCACTTTAATCAACACGAGGCGGCTTCAAACACAACGCGCGTGTGACGAAGGCAAACGCAAAGATGCATGCCGAAAGAGAAGAAAAATGAAAACGGGACGTAGCACTTTGATGTACGAAAGCGGTGGCGGCCACGGCGCTTGCCGAGATTGAGGAGCCCCTTGCATGCGCCGATGGCACTGGCTACTTGGATGAAATTTCTGCAACCCCTGGGCATCATCCAATCATAGGCTACCGTCTGGGTGGTGCGGTCTTCGCCATATCCTCCTCCGCCATCGGCGCAAGTGATGGAATATTTGATTCGTTATACAGTTGAAACGATATCCGTTGTGTCGTCTTGATTACCTAAATATATTCGTTTCGTCTTTGGAGGCCGACCGGCTGCCAGCGAGGAGGAGGATGTCGTTTGTGGGGGTTTGCGTTCATTATTTTTGCATACGGTATGTTGATTCGATGTACGTTGTCGTATGTCGGAGTAGGCTACCAAACTACCCGATAAGTAATGGGCTCTGCTGATACATGTCACAAAATCTCGACTGTGGATGTCGCCCGTTCTCAAACCCGCGACTTCGCTCATTGGAATCTCCAAACCTAGCATTAGCCCACAGTCTATATATCTAAAGATTGTTTCCCGGTATCATCGAGATTTGAAAATTCGTTCCATCAAGCTCAATTGATATACTCGCTCATGTGTTGTGTTGATTCGCCGTCATGCACCCCTGAATGACTTGTCCGCAAGGTCCCTCATATTCTCATATCGCACATATTATCCAAAATTCAATCCGAATTCAGAAGCAAAAACTCAATGCCAAGGCACTTACTTGTGAACTTCACCGGGGGGGTGGGATTTTCAGAGAGAGCTTATGTGCGTCTCTGAAAGTGTTCAAACAGTAGGGCATACTATAATAAACAAAATACGTGTCTGCTTACATATAGGAAACACTCAAAAAGTTGCAGCAACGAGGTAGACTTTATTTGTAACGAACAATTCAGCCATCTTGCAACAGTGTCCCCCATATCCGTAACACAAAATTTCCATCCCGAATTAGTGAGGTACAAAACGGCACATGAGGTAGTATCCTTTTGTAATGAGCCAAAAATACAGACTGTAGGGAGTTTGTTTCAATCCTCCGGAACCTCCTCACCTTCAGCATAAAACCTTACCACCACACAGGTGATGTTATCGCCTCTATTTTTTTCTTCCCAACCCGACTCAGCCGCTTCCATAATGGACTGGACTGCCTGCTTCGCAGTTTTTGCTTTTGCTCCTGAGGGACACCAAGAAGGATCCTTCAGATAGTACTTGGAGTGGGAAGATGAGTCATGAGGACGGTCAAGCTCAGAGCGAAAACGCAGGGAGACGTGGCTCAACTCATAGGCCAGGCAGGCCAAAAATACACAACTGCAAAAAGGGCGCAGAAGTCGGGGCAGAGAGTCTGCGGGCTTTGTACCTAGATTGACAACAGTTTGGTTGTCCAACACATCCCAGACCCCGTCGCTTGCGATAACCATGAACATGTGCTTAGAAACGTCAACAACGCGGCGAACCATCTCGGGCTCTGCGAAGCAACCTACTGACGCCGCTATCTCGTCTCCTAGGGAGCGAGTAACCATCAACCCCGGCATCTCCATCTCTTGCAGCCAGACCCGGTCCTCTCCCACAAACCTGCCAGATGCTATACGTTTCGGCTGTACTCGACCGCCGGACTGAATGATCCTGTCGCGCTCAACTGGCCGTGAGGGGCGATGATCGATGCTTAACGGCTGCGCTCTGAGGTCACCGTTCCTGCCCTTCACTGCGAGAATAATTCGAGAGTCTCCTGATCGCAAGCACAGAAGAAGCAGCGTCAGCCGTGTGAGAATGCGCAGGCACCACTCGGGAACCTCAAGCCGTAAAGATGCCACGCAAGCGACGGGCGTGTGCTTATTGCCAAGGAGCAGGGGGCCTGCAGCAGGTGTCGGTATCGAGGGTGTAACGCATGACATCGTTGAATGGCGTTGCGAGCAGTTGACCTCGTTGCACTTTCCGGAGGACATCGGCAAGCTCGGAAACCTGCCTTTGACGCAGTGGAGACGATGCTGCAAGCGCGTGAAGAGACTAAAGCACTGACTGGCGCTTCCTTGCGGTGAGGTGCAGTTACTGTTTTACTCCTACTGCCGGACGGCAACAAGGCGACTTGAACTTCCTATCGTATCTTCTTCACGTTGAAATAGCGTTGCGCGGGGAGAACGAAAACCAAACAACAAGGTGAAGGGGATGCACATATTTTCCCGTGAGGTGAATACAGGTAGCGTGCAAAATATGCATACATAACAAAGGAAAATAGTGCGAACCGGTGGCAGCGACGAAAATCTCATTCTTTCGAAGAAGGACCATGCCGCACGTCGCACCACTCAGAGAGCTGTCATGATCTGCACAAACCGGCGCAGAAATCAGGTGGAAAGACACCTCCTCGAGTCCTTGAAGGACCGAAAAGTAAAACTGCCATATTTTCTACTTCGGAGTTGTGTCTGCTGATTCAAACAAGGATAAAACTGGGCCGTCGCGATGTTATACGATGTACATATACACCAAGGCAAGAGTGTTTCAACCACCAAACCAGTTCCCGTTGTGGCGGTCTACTTACACCACACGCATAACGTGTACCATAGTTCTCAAGACGGTTTCTTTAAGCCGGAGGAATCACAGCAAGCTGATATGAGTTTCTGACATGTGGGTTGTCCACGCATCTATACAAGCTTGAAAGAGGTATGCCCGCAAGGGTTGCAGACTTAAGGAGAGTATGGGCGCGGCCTCACGAGATTCTGAAAGTTCTGAGTGGGTCATAATGAACGACTGGGTCAGAGCGCTTTTCACTTCCTCTTTCGTTTTAGCAGATCCATTGGTAAGTTGGAATTTCAGAAGCTCGGGATGTCGTTTCTTACAAAACTCGGCGATCCCTGCAACATAACAGGTTGCGGCAGCGACCTTGAGCTGTAGGCGTGAAGCCTCATTGACGTGCACTCTTTGAACATTCAGGCAGGTGGCAGCGTGTTTAAGTGGTGTACTGTGGTAAGCAAGTACAGTACGAGTCTGCCAAGGTCTGCTTCTTACAATTTAAATTCAAACTTCAGCTATTTGAACATATTTGTACCGAAAGCAGAATTAACTTTCGGCTATTTGAACATGCGTGGTGCACACGTTGGGTTGACTGTGATCCTTAGCATGCAAAGTTGAGACTGGGATTGTAGACTGTCCCGAGTTCACCTGTGCCGTGAGTGCCGTGACCATCCCAAACCGCAAACATATGACTTTGCTCATCGTCAAAGTTTTGAATGATGTCAAAGGCGTCTTGATTTTCTTTCTTAAGTCCTATTAGGGAAGGAAAATAGCTACACTTAGTTAGTGCAGGAAACCGTATATTGCGTAGACCACACGAAACCACTATGAGGACGGAACCACTAACAGAGAAGTAAGTCGAGAAATACATAAAGTGCAAGCGATCCAAAAATAGTACTAAAATACCTGCAGTGGTTTCTCCGTAAGCAGCGAGGTTAAAGTTTTTGACAGTCGCCAACAGTTTGTCAGAATCGTCAGGCAGATGCTCTGGGTTATCAAGTAACTCTTTACTTGTACAAGCACCCATAGTATTTCGCCAAGCCTTCCAAATGCTTCACATGTTACACTGCTACAACCGTGCAATAGTGCACACCAAGTGAGGTAGACACACGCGACGGAAGAGGGAAAACGAAATCAGGATAACAGTTTGTGGAAACGTCCTTGAGCCAGCAGAACACTTTTAATATTTTGACCGACTTCTGCGATTTTCCCCTTAGTAATTGCTCTCCCGTTAAGAAGATGACATTTTTACAAAGGCCCAATGCCTCTTTACGTTAACGTTTAGGGCCGACAATAACTCGTGTACTATTCAGCTATGTTAAGATTTTCATTTGGGTCATTTTGAGACTCACCGACTGGCATGGGATGGCACTGCGACTCTCACTCTCGACTCTGCACTCTTCGTCTACAGGTACTCCAAACTCGTACTGTAGGTCAAGTTCATTGAACCTAGAACCATCAAGATTCAAGAAGGTAGAATCTAGAAGGTCACAGATCTACATTTGTAGAATTTTAAAAACTTATAGAATCCCACGATAAGGGTTTATATGTCCAAGGTTTTATTGGCAAATGACGAGGTATCATCACATAATAATAATATAAAGTATCACATAATAATAAAATTATGTTATTACATAATAGTAATAAATAATGAATAAATAGTATGAAGAGGTGCTGTTGATCGCCGACTTTCCTTCCGTCATCAGTGATGACCGTCATTCAGGAGACGGATCGTCCGATCTCACTCCCCGGATTGCGGAAATGAAGAATCGGGAAGTGGCTGCTGAAATCTGTATAGGCAGCCCTGACTGGGAGTCCCGGTCAGGCCCCTATGACAGACTCCTAGGACCAACACTGGACTGCTGACTGATCTATAGGTTCGTGCTGTGACACACGCTGTGTCACAGGTAGGCTAGACTCCGAAACCGTCCGAGACCGTTCCGGGTATATCTAGCTTAGGGTTTATTTATCTGAGGAGTTTATCCACACAGTTCGGGAGTTTCTGATATCTAGTGAACTAGGATATTCCAGTAGGTCGTGGCCCCATCCACGCTTTTATTCCACTTGCTGATTTGGCCATGATTGGCTAAACGGCCGCTTGGAGAGGTGGTGCGCGCATGCGCGTTTGGGTGCGACTAGGAATTATGGTATGAATTGTTTGCGGTAAGCAACTGTGAGTGGCGGCCATGGGGACCGCGCCTCGTTACGGACTAGTCTTAGCAAAGTTCGGATCCAGTTTTGCACCAGCACTGGCCCTGCTGGTTACTGTTTTCTGGGCTGGTGTTCGCGACACCTTCGACTTCGACGACATCTTCGAGTGCCCCTCGCCGCTCCGCTCTCTCAGCTTCTCTCCGCTGCTGACCATTACCATTTTTCCGCTACCACACCCAACCGCACGACTGCGTACCACCTCCCCTCTGGCTTTTCAGAGTATGGGTATGTTGACCCGAGCGAAGAAGTCCCTGGACAGGGACAGTGACATCGACGCCTCGCTGAGGCTATTGGACGGAGTTCGGAACAGTCCGACGGTGCGTACGCCAACTGTTCCGAACCCCGCTCCGAATTCCAACGAAGATGCAGACGTGGCGACCAGGAAGTACTTGCAGGAGCAGAGCAAGCTGGTTGACGACGTCTACAAAACGCGTCTACACCGCCAATGGGCCAAGGGTGTCCGCGAGGATGTCCTTGGGGACAAGAAGCACCACTTCCGCGGTACGGACGACGCTGGCCTCCTCTCCGAGCTGGTGGTGCAGCTGCGTACGGAGTTTCATTCGGCTGGGCTGGAGCTGGCATCCTTTGACCTCGACGACCCTCTGGCTCGTGTGGTGACCAAGGTCAACGGCTTGCTCTACGACGTTCTGGCTCTGGTTATCGAGAAGCACAGCAACGCCTACGTCTGGTTGACTGGCACCGACGCCTCGTCTGACCGTGATGGACGGCGAGCCCTGGTGGACATCATCAAGGGCTGTGTACCGGTGGCGCTACGTGAGTCGCACCAGGAGGAGCACGCCGCGTTGCGTTATCCCGCAGACACTGACCCGCAGCCCATCTTGGCTCGGGAACAGCGTCTGGTGCGGGATAACAAAGCTACGGACTGGACACCCACCGAGGAGACCAGGAAGCTCTCCATGTACAACCGGCTGGACCCGGTGTTTTACACCGCGGTCAAGGTGCGGTACCCTCTCGCGGCCGATCTCGCGCACGTATCCTTGGCGTCTCTCCGCTCCCTTGTGGTGGAGATATATCAGGCTTGGGCGCAGACGGGGGCGGGGAAGACAGTCTCGGGCAAGAGCGGCATCTCCGCGCAGCTCTCCAGCACCGAGTACGGCGCCCTCCTCAACAAGATCAACGAGCTCCATGATTTGCTGCGGCAACAGCGCGGGACGGATGCGCCACCGGCGCAGCAGCAGCGGCAGCAGCCGCAGCGGCAGCAGCGGCAGCAGCAGCAGCGCGGTACGCAGCGGGGGTTCCGTGTCGGCACGCACCCGTTGCCTCCGGTCGGTTTTGACCGTGACGATCAGAAGGCGAAGCCTTTTTGCGGGAAATGCAAGAAGGCGGGGAAAGGTGAGCAGTACCATTTCTACCGCGACTGTCCGTTGGGCGGGCGTCAGCATCCCCCGCACTCGGCCGCGGCATTCTGCATTCCCATCGACGAGGAGGACGCGGAGGGGGTGCGTGCATTGGCCATGTGTGCCCTGTTCCAGCAGGCGGCGGACGATGGGGCCGAGGCTTTTGCCACTGCGGCATCTACGTACGGGCCGCCTGCGGTACTCTGTGCGGGTGCGGTGGGCGGGATCGACGTGTCCGCCTACGGCTTCACGGTGGAGCCGCAGCAGCCTGCTGACGAGCCCGCAGGTGACGACATTCATCAGCGGCTGGACGATCTCGCCGCGGAGGTCCATGCCGCGGCAAACTGCAAGGTGCACTACACCCACGCATCCTTCCCACCACGGGCGGTTCTCGAGCCGCATGCATCGGCTCTGGTGTGCGGCCCCGCGGCAGCGGGGAACGTGCCGGAGGAGCAGGTTCCGGCAGGTGGTGCGGCGGCATCGGCATCCGCCGTGCCGGCCCCTGCTATACCTGTCTCGCATAAGGAGGATGTGAAGCCCGTGCCGCTTCAATCGGCGCGGGTGACTGCCACGACGGACGGTGAGTTCCCTGGATTCGTTCAGACTGTCAACCACGCCGCCATCGCGCCGGTTGACCTCACCGGCTACGACACCGACGACTACGAGGACTTTGCCGACGGCAGCTTCCGGCTGAAGCCGCGGGGTTCGCCTCCGTCGGCCAATCATGTTTCCGGGCCGCCCGTGGACGAGCAGAGGACCTACGGTTGTGGGAAGCCGCCCTGGGGCTTTCCTGCCACGGTTGGGCCGTGGGGGATTCCTTTCCTCCTTTCCCTCGTTCTTTGCATCTCGATCATGGGGGTGGCAGCTGTGCCCGATGCTCAGTCGGCTGCGGGATTGCCTTCGCCTGGTGGTGATCTCGATTGGGAGACTCCGTCAATTTTCTCCACGAATGAATTTGTTGAATCCGTGATCCCGGCTCAGGGTTTCTTTGTGGCTGACAATGTGCCACCGCTTGAGCCGCCTGAGCCCCCTGACATCTTTCAGGATCTTGCTCAGGCAGATTTGAGCTTCGACATGGCCTTCTTCTACGGTGTGGCTCTACATGAGAGAGGTCCTTTCGGGAACCCTCCCTTCGGGTCCGACTTGATTGAGACCACAGCTGGCTACTTTGGTGCTGTCGATTGACTTCTTGTTCACTCTGGATGCACACCGACATGGTGGTGTGCGGAACTCCGGTGACTTCAACAACTTTTATGGTTTATGCTTTTGCTTTTGACATCTACAAGTTACATTCTGGCTTGCTAGCTCGGTGCCTTTCAGTTGTTTAGCGGGTGCACAATGCCCGTAGGTTTCTGCACCTGTGCTAGCTAGAGGGTTTCCAATTTGTGTTTCAGAATTGCACAGTTGGATTAGCAGTTAGGTCTGTCAACCTGGCTCCTGCCCTAACTTATCTTACATTATCTGACTCTCCTAGACAGTCACCACCCACAGTGCTGGGGTGGTGTGCTGAAATCTGTATAGGCAGCCCTGACTGGGAGTCCCGGTCAGGCCCCTATGACAGACTCCTAGGACCAACACTGGACTGCTGACTGATCTATAGGTTCGTGCTGTGACACACGCTGTGTCACAGGTAGGCTAGACTCCGAAACCGTCCGAGACCGTTCCGGGTATATCTAGCTTAGGGTTTATTTATCTGAGGAGTTTATCCACACAGTTCGGGAGTTTCTGATATCTAGTGAACTAGGATATTCCAGTAGTGGCTGTTCACCTCCAGCTTCGAAGTCCAAGTGTCGCAGAGTGTCGCTCTTAAGTCGGAAATTGGTGAAAATGCTTCACTTTTCCTACCTGCTGACGATTGCTGCGTCTTTCTTCTCCGTTTCCTAACGCAAGTTTTCTTCTTACAATCATGAGTTTCGCAGCAATCGCTACTAATTCTGATTTGCGGAGGTCGACCCGCTCCTCCCGTAGCGCACTGACCCGTCAGCTTGATGAGAATTCCGTGCCCAACGTTATGTCGTCCGCGTTTAATGCAGCGACCTCGGCTCCGCGGGTCTCCCCTCCGCGGGAGGAGCCCGCAATCTTTCGCTCGTTGGGTCTTAATGAATCTGAAGACGGTGACGAGGTGGTCGACGCGGGGGAAAGGTGGTCCCGAGAGAATGTTGAAACGCCGGAGTCGCCGTCCGGACCGTCCTTGTTGCAGGAATTGTCGTTTGGTGACCAAGCTGCCCCTGGACGCGCTGACTCTCCTCCTCCGGCAAGAAATGTGCTGCAGAGAACGTCCTTGGCGGAGGATGTTGCGGGGGGGGCCAGCCTCCCTCTCCGTCCGCAGGCGTCCCGCGATGAAGTCCACCGCGTGACGGAGGAGGCACCGTCTATCCCCGACTTAACGGTGAACGCCTTTACTGGCCTTAACTTCTACGTGCTGCCTAGCAAATAATTACTTTTGAACGCGTCAATCTTTAAGTCCGAGCACCTTCGGAAGATATGTGCCAAGGTCCCCGGTCTGGAGGTGACAAACAACCAGTCCAGAGCAACTATGGTTCGGAATTTGGAGAACTTCCGTGAGGTGCTGGAGAGGGCGCGAACGCCCCCGACGGGGGATATGGCTACACCTGCTAATTTGACCCCGCGTGCTGATCTGAACGCGGGGGGGCCGGTCCCCCCGCCAATGGGGGACGTCCCGTCTGACTTGGTGTCCCGGGAATCGGGACAACATACGCCTCCAGTTGTCCCTGTTACCGAGGGCACGGGCCCCCGGCGCCCCCCGTCCCCGTTGTACGTCCGGCCGGGAGCCGCGCAGACCCCGACGTACCCGCCGGGGTTCGGCCCGCACACGGACCCGAATGCGGGGCAAGGTCTTTTCTCTGGCCTCGACCCCCCTGCAAGCCAAGCACAAGAACCTCTGCAACCAGCCCAGGTAGCTAGCCCGAGCGCTCCTGCTTCACCTCTCCTTTTCCTTTAGAAATTTGAATTCGGTTTCGGTTAAATTTGCTAGGGCCTTCTCCTTCCCTGTAGTGTGATACAAACCTTCTCAGCCTGTTCAACCCGTTTCACTAGTTAGGAATTCTTCCCCTCTTTTAGAATAGTCCGGTCCCCGTCCTTATCACAAAGAGTAATTAGTTAGGGCCCTTGCAGTAATCTAGGAGCGCAGTGCCTGTGCTTGTGGGCGCTTCCTGGGTGGTGCAAATTTGGTTCTTGTAAACTTGTTATGCTGCTGTTTGTAGCCTGCCAATTTAAAAAGTTTGACTTGCTTTAAAGAGCCTGAATTTAAAATGCTGCTTGTGTCCCGTGGGGACAACAAGAACTTGGTTATCCTCACACTGAGTGAGGCTCTTCTTGGAAGAGTATGTACCCCGTGGGGGTTTTGTTGTTTGAAATCCTCAAACTGTGAGGTGTCTCCTCTTGGAGGGACGTTGTGCCCCGTGGGGGTTGTTTATGTGGACAATTGGTTCCAAAGTATCTGGTCGGATGTAAGCTCCTGGTTATGGGCCTTCTTGACAAAAATTGGTTGATATTGCAGGCTCGGGAGGCTGATGATGAAGTGGTGCTCACAAGAACTCTAACTGCCCCAACGGTGGGAGACGATTGTGCCATCTGCTTAACCAGCTTGCTGGGAGGAACGCCGTGTGTGTCAACTGCATGCAATCACCACTATCATGTAGCCTGTTTCGATGGCCTGAATGAAATGTACCACTTGACCAGCTTGGTCCAACCAGCAGCAATACATGCTGTCTTTACCATGACCTATAGAAAAGTAGTCAGATGTCCACTGTGCAGATCTGTGCTGATTGTGGATGAGCTCCCATATGGGGTTGAAAGATTCACATATCTATGGTAGATGTAGGGTATTATTTTCTGAGGGCAGGCTTGCATAATATAGTTGTAATTTGATTGTGGCATTGTTTCAAAATTTTGGCATTAATTGTTGTGATTAGGATAGAAATTGTTTGCTGTGATCATGATGATAGATAATTGCTGCAACTGAGATGAATGCTATTTGAAAATATGAACTTGTTTATATTGAAAATATGAATTTGTTATGTTGCAACTTTGAATTGCTGTGAGGATTGCTGAAAATAGGATTGAAAATTAATACTGTTATCATGATGATGCACTTCCTCTGATTATGACAAAATAGCTGCTGTGATGTTGAACAATGATTACTGCATGTATGATGGCTATGATTGTTTGTTCGATGAAAGGATAGGTATGAAAATTTTCTTTGGTCCGATCGGTGAAAATTGCATGCCCATGACAAGCTGATGCTGGGAATAATGATTAGGGAGGGTGATGTGATTGCCTCAGATGATGACTCCTTATGATTATTGCATTCCGTGCATTATCAGCGTGGGGGCAAGAAGATGCTACTGTTGCAACACATTGTTATGCATGTTTGTATCGAGGCAAAGGACGATATGTGAATGTTTCCTCAACCTCAAGTGATGAAGATGGATGGTGGAATGAGGGAGCAGGCTCCCTTGGGATTGGCATCACCGGTGACACCGGGATTCGACATTCAGGCGTACGTTGACTCGGTACTCCAAAGATCCATGCAAGAGGAGACCAAGGGGGTCTCCAACTGGTTGAAAGCCCACCGATTGAGAAGCGAGTTGTTGGACTGGTGCCTAACCCCGGGGAAATCGGTGCCGGAAATTCCGAAGCTGATGCGAAAGGTGGCAGCTGCCTTTGGTTTGCCGGGAGCCAGTTCGAGGGAGCCGGAGACTCCTCAGTCCTTGTATTCCCTTGCCACCCTCATAGAGAGGGAGTTGGCGGGAGGTACTAGGGATGCGTCCTTGCCGGACAATCACATTGCCCTGTTTGCACATCAACAAATCAGGGCTACCGTTCCAGAGTGCGAGAAAGATGATGCACACGAGTCAGAGCTGCAAATGTTCATAAAAACTCAATCCAAGAAGGCCTCGTTATCAGGAGCCACTAAGCATGTTACTGCAAAACCGGGAGCCCCTGCAGATGGTAATGTCAAATGCCCGAAATGCCAGGGGTCACATATGCTGCGGGACTGCAAGTCCCCTTATGCGTTGAACAAGGATGGATCTATCAATGTGACCTGGGTGGACAAACGAAATAAGAATGACAATAGGAACAACCAAAACCAGTTGCCTCAGTTGCCACCACCTCCTCAGAGGGAGCCTGCTTAGGAACCGTCAAAGCTGCCAGAATGCTGGTCTGTATAATATGTATATAGTGTATCAATATTTGGGAGCGGGCCAGGGTGCCTGTCTTACCGTGTAACATCAGATTCCAGGTTTAAATACCAAATTGAAATGCATTGTTGCATGTGAAATGGATTTACTTGATAAGTTAATTTTGCATTTTGTGAATTTGCTCTACGTTAGATTTCGAAATGTCGATTTGGCTGATTTTGCTCTGCGTTAAATTTCAGATTTCAGTCTTCGGGATGCTGGTTTTCGAATTTGAAAATTTTGTTTTTTTGCTCTACGTTAGATTTTCGTATGACAGTTAAGTATCGAATGGAAATTCGTTGTCCTTGTGGAATGAATTTACTTGGAAAAATTGATTTGCATTTTTGTGAATTTGCTCTACGTTAGATTTCGAAATTTCGATTTGGCTGATTTTGCTCTACGTTAGATTTTCAGATTTCACTCCTCGGGATGCTGGATTTTCGAATTTTGGATTTGTTTTTTTGCTCTACGTTAGATTTTCAAAATTTCGATTTGGCTGATTTTTGCTCTACGATTAGATTTCAGATTTCAGTCTTCGGGATCCTGGATTCGAATTCTGGATTTGTTTTGCTCTACGTTAGATTTCGTGGGTCAGCTTCGGAACACTGGATTTCGGACTTTGGGATGCATATCTCAAATTGGAGTGCTTCGCGAATACAGGCAATTAATGCCAATTATCTTGCCTGCACGGACCACCTGGTGCCCGTCCGTCATAGAAGCCTCCCTTTAACATGGGGATGCTGGACGGTTAGAGTACTGACCACGACGGGTGGGTTACTCTACACGAGTAGCACACCGGAAGCGGCCAGGCTCGAAAATCGTCCATCCCTTTCCACAAGATTGGGGCCCGGTAGAGACCGGGGTGCGATTTTCGAGGAGCATTTTCTCCTGAAAGGAAAAGTGCTCTGGTGTGGTTGTTGTCTCGGACAGGGACACGAGCTAGACTCAGCCCCACGAAAGGGATTGTTTTTCTTCGATGGTGCATGCCGCTGTAACGCGTCGCCGGATTTGAGGCAAGCCTCGTTCGGGGTAGCACTCTGCTCAGAACAAGGTCAACAGTGGTCCCTGGACTACGGACGCCTTGGATCCAAGACGAATAATTATGCAGAATTCGTGGGGGCCGTGATTGCAATCCAGCGAGCAATTGAATGGAACCTGACAACAGCAACAATTGTTGGGGACTCGGAGCTGGTGGTGTCGGCATTCTCGGGTTCCCGTAACGTTATCGCAAAAGACTTGGAGAGACTACTTATCGTTGGGAAAGCCCACATGGCCCTGCGCCCGGATTGTGTTTTCAATTTCAAGCATGTAGCACGGAACCACAATAAACTAGCTGACAGCCTGGCCAACTTCGCACTGGACTCTGGCATGCCGGCGACGACAAGTGTGAGAGACCCGCTTGCATTTATTAACATGGCAGTTTCAGGCTTCGACAGTGCCCGGGAAGTGATGGAGAGGCAACAGTCCTTAGGGCCACGTGAGGCCCAAGGACTGGACACCTTGACCCCTTCAGTAATGGATGCCCTCAGTGGTAATTTGGTCCCGGACCCCCTTTCCGCACCAGCTAGAGATCCGGGGGAGTTCAGGGTGGGAACTATTCATGAGTGTACCCAGTTCTGGGACACGGTGGTAACATCATCAGAAATGGGATTGCTGGTCAAAGATTGGGAAAAGAATGGAGTCTCCATCTCGGATTTCTTCCAACACTTTTCAGGCACTTACGAAGGGGCTCGCTTCGACTCAAGAACACCCCCGAAGATGCAGTTCAAGAATCATGCGATACCGGATCACTTGATCCCCTGGATTTCTGGGAAGATACAGGACGAGCTCAAGTGGGGAGCGATAAGAGTCTGGGGCAAAGAAGGGGAATGCTCTCCCCCGCATCTTGTTATGCCGGTAGGGGTGGAGCCAGCAAAACCAAGAAAGATTAACGATGCAAGATTCCTTAACCTTTGGTGTAAAGATATTCCGTTTACCTACGAGTCGGTTACAATGCTTCCGCAAATCTTAGAGGTGGGGGATCCGGCATTTATTATGGACCAAGCGAACGGATTCTTCCATGTGAGGCTTACAGAAGAGTCGCAACAGTACATGGGTTTCCTGTGGGATGGTGTTTATTACGTCTATACAGTTCTCAATTTTGGATGGAAGCTAGCGCCGGTCATTTATAGCGCCTTCGCGGGGGAATTCGCGGGATTCATCCGGCGGCTGGGAATACCATATTTATACTACATTGATGATAATGCCGGGGGACCGGCCCCAGTGGGAGCCTCAACTCTTACTAAACAGGAAAGAGCCGAAATCTCGGTGTTCGTTGTCTCGTCATGCATGACGGCGGCAGGATATTTTATTCATCTGGAAAAGACGGAGTTCATTCCGTCCTTGACCATCACCTGGCTAGGCATTGGCATTGACCTTGCGAGGCAGGAATTCTTCATCCCGCAGAAAAAATGGGAAAAGTTCTTGAGCCTGGCAACGGACCTGCGAGCTTCGTCAAATATTTCGGCCAGGGACCTGGAGAAGGTGGCAGGAAAGTTGGTTTCAATGTCAATTGCAGCCCCGGGCATCCTTATTGCATGTAGGAAGCTGTATGCCTTCCTGGCAAAAAGGCACGAATTCTGCAGGAAAAGTTTTTTCCTGAACAGTAAGCAGATGAGACATTTCAAACTCTACTTGGGTCAACTCTTCCAGCCGTCGCTGATTAAGGTGTCTGCATTTAGGAAGCAGGCCCACTGCTCGATACTCGTGGATACACGCAACGATGGTACAAAGGTCACGGCATCAATCAGAGCAGGGGAATTCCAAGATGAAATTTCGTGTTATCGAGATTTGAAAACCTGCTCGTCGGTGGATCAGTCAATTTTGATTTCAGAAGCCTTGTTCGAAATCCCAGTAGAACGGGTCCCGCAACGCTGGGATATAATCTTGGATAAAAATATCTGGGATTCATCAAGAGTCCTCTCGTCTAACCTGGGCACGAAAGCATGCAAAGACTTGGCAGAAAAGCTCTATAGATTTGTCGCGGATAACAACTTGGAACTGAAGGTGGTTTCCTTTTCAAGGGGACCTGATGGAGCTATTGTAGTCCCGGATGAAGAGTCTCATTATTCATTGATGCCACGGTTCTCTCCTCTGTTGAACATGATGTTTGGACAGCACAACATCGACTGCTTCGCAACAACGGCTAATGTTCGGGGATGTCCCAAGATGCGATTTTGCTCGAGGCTGCCAGAGAAAGAAGCTTGTGGCACCAACGTCTTTGCCTATCCACTAGCGGGGCTAAACTGTTATGCTAATCCGCCTTTTGCATTAATGGGACCGTTCCTGATGTATCTTAGAGAACAAAAGGCGTCAGCCTCTGTGGTTGCTCCGCAGTGGGATGGTTTCTCTCCAGATGGTTTCTGGTGGACTGAGTACAATAAACTGTGCAAACAGAAGTTCAGGATCGCTGAAGCAGGAGAGGTCTGTTTCCAACAACTTAGATATGGAAGATGGTTAGAAGCAGGCCCACTCCCGTGGGCAGTCTGGATTTTTAGATTCGATTTTTCTTAAAAACACTTCGTATTTCAAAACACAAAATTCATGTGATATATTAATAGCTCCCAGAGTAATCCATTTACCTTGGAAATGAATTGTTGTGAACGCTGGTAACTTTCGGGGAAGGGAAATTTTTGAGGTTGACAGGGTGGTGGCAAGAGCCTGTTGAGAAAAGCCCCTAACTGGGCCGCCATACAGCTAAGAACGAAAGAGCTTCAGGAAGCAAGGGCCCGGGACGTATACCAATCAACCAAACTCCGGAATTTGCGGGCCCTCGGGGAATTCCTGGCTTGCATAACCCCACCAGAATCATTGGATTCGTGTACAGCACAACACATCTTATGGTATCTTATTTACTTGGAACAGTTCGGTAAGACTATCGTACATTCGGCCACGTGCCCTCAACTGGGAAGATGTAGTTGCCCAGTCAGGCAAGCCGCAAGTTCGGTGAATTTTCTTATCGGCAGACTCTCTAGTGCCTTCCAGGATTTCGGAAGAGGTGGGTCGGACAACCCGTGCACAGGTAGAGTTGTTAAGGTCTATGAAACGATGACCAGGAACGAACAGTTGCAAGCAAGAATCACCCCAAATCAAGCAACACCACTTTTCAGTTGTACGATCGACAAGCTAGTGATTCACATGAACGCAGAGGCAGCTGGTTTTGCCTCGACACAAGATTGGATACTTTTGTTCATCACGCTTAGATGTAAGGCAATGATCCTGATGGACTTATACGCCTTGAAGAGACCGGCGGAGCTGGGAGCCACAAGGGTGGAGGGAATCATAAGATTTCCTGATAACTCCGGTTTTCTCTTCAACTACCAGTGGGGGAAGACACTCCGTTCGGGCGATGAACACGTTTTCGGAATCAAAAGACTCCCTGAAAAATCTAAATGCCCCATCTCAGCGTTGGAAGACTACCTCCAAGTGATGAAAATCTTGGGTCTGAACCTTGCACAGGGATTCTTGTTCAGACCAGTCAGGTGTGGCAAAGTGGAGAATAGCCCAATTTCCAGGAAGCAGATGAATTCAGATCTCAAGTGCTGGTTGCAAAAAGTGGGGCTGTTCAATGGGGAAACGTTCTTCAGCATTCGGACAGCGGGAGCAATTGAACTTTTCCTTGAAGGAGCCGACCTGCAGCAGGTTATGGGACAGGCGTATTGGAAGACAGAGAGGATTACCAGACATTATATGAAAGTGTGGCAAGTCTTGGGAATGTCATCCTCAAGGCAGATAGAGAAAGTCTCAACGAAAGATTGCATGGAGCTGAATGCGGCACAATCATTCGTGCGGGTATTTGTATAAGTAGTTTGATTATTATTTTCTGTTGGCTCGAGTTTGAGAGTTGGGGTGGAAAGGCGTCAAGAGGCGGGGGTTGTGAGTGTTGGCGGAGAGGCGACGCTGGAGTGGTGCCTTGTTGCTTCGCCTTTCTTTCCGCTCTTTTTCTCGCCATTCCTACCCAACGGGAGCGGATCGGACAAGGTGACTGGGCGGTCATCCGATTTACGGGGAATCCGCAGGATCAACAGTATCACTGTTGATCGCCGACTTTCCTAGACCGCCGCCGCCATCATGGCTGAGTGTGTGGGAGGCCGTTAGCAAGACCGACTTTGACCACGCCTTTGACCCCGAGGACATTTGAATCTGGACTTCCGGCTTCGGACACTTTTTGAATTTTGTGTGCTCTTGCACTTTTGAATTCTGTAGCCTGATTAGATTTCAAATCTATTGCCTTGCCTAGGTTTCGGTGCCTTGACCAGATTTGAATTCTGGACCTGATTGTTGAATTCTGTAGCCTTGACCAAATTTGAATTCTGGTCAAAACCCTATCTGTAATATGTAATTTTTAACTGCCTTTTAGCTCGATATTGGTGCTGTTTAGCCCCAATATTCATGATATTGGTGCTGTTTAGCCCCAATATTTCTTGCCATGTCACTGTCACCCGAGCATTTCTTGCCACCTCACCGCCACATCATCATTCCACCATCAATACAGCTTAGAACTACTTTCAGCGTGGCAACCGGCCATTGGTCCTCAACTGATGTGTCATAAATATGATAACAAAGTAGAAATAAATTTGTGCTAGTGCGTAGAATGGATGTATATTTATGACACATCTGGTTTAGACCAATGAAAACGTGCCACGCAGGCAGCAATTCTGAGCTATATTTGTGGTGAAATGCTGATGTGGAAGTCAGGCGGCCACGTGTTCAAGACTAGATTGGTCACAGTGCATTGACGTGTTCCCAATGTTCGGAAGATTTCATTGAATATTGGTGCTGATCAGCACCAATATTCAGAATATTGGGGCCATACAGCCCCAATATTCAATGGAATGATCTTCCGAACTTGGGAAAATGCCAATGCCCTGTCGTGTGACCCAAGCCCTGAACACGTGGCATTGACGACTTTGACCCGAAATTAGGTCGAAGCCGACAGTGCTTGCGAAATGCTGTGCCGATGCCTAAAAATGTTCTAATGCGTGTCAGACAAATACATTATGCAAACAGAACATACAGGGCAAAAGCATGGCGGGGATCTCCGGTGCGCGGTGATGAGCGAGAAAACCCCAAAGCCCCCGGATCCCACACAAGACGTCGGAACGAAACGTATCGTACAAGATCAGAACAAACGAATCCGATATACACACGTAAGCGAGTGCATACAAAATGCGGCACACGCAGCAAGTTGAGCAACAAACACATTGGGCGCGTGTGCCACAAGGGGGCATTGATACGCGGATTGTACATGGGGCATATGGCGGGGGGATCGGGGAATTAGGGAAAACACACAAGTCATCTGAAAACGTACAGTGACATGAGGGGCACACACACGGAAGTGCATATGAAACTAAAATGATATGCGAGGATGCAGCGAGGATCTCGTAGGCGAGCGTTGAGCGTGGAGTCGGTCGAAGATGAACACACGAAACGGAAAGGGGTCGACGAGTCGAAGATCATCATGCGGTCGAGCACTGATCCTGAATATAAGCAAAAAGTTAGTCATGCATACACATATCGATGCATGCACACTTAACGTCGGTCGCAGAAACATTATGCACAAAGATATTCATAGCATGCAGGGTCGCAACAGCAGGGTCACACCAGGAGGTGCACGGGAAGATGCAAAGTTGCAAACACGAAAACCGAAATGAGCTTGAAATTGCATCAGAGCTCCCCTTTGGGTTAATTTTGAAGTTCGAAGCATCGATCTTAGAAATCCAGCTTTCTAGGCATTGATTGGCAATATCTTTTTTACTATGACAGCCGACTGAAAACTGGCACGATCTTGGAAATCTGTGTTTTGAGTTTCCGATTGGCTAGTATTTAATCATGTGACTCGTGATTGAAAAGACGATCGACCGCGTTGATGACAGACGATCATCGTAGACATCTTCACCGTTCGCGTCGTTGTTCGTTGACGCGACGGTGCAGATCACCGTGCGCTGACGCGCCGGTTACAAAATAGCTTGAGGTAGGATAGACTCGGTGATGACATGACATTGACATGACATGCCATGACAGCGACAGTCGACATACAACAATTTCATGACCTAATCACTACATGTATGTCGCTTAGGGGTCCTATATGTCAATGGATGACATGTGTGGTCTATGGTCTATGGTCTATGGTTTGTGTAAACATATATTTATGGTAATCTTATGTATATTATGTGTATGTCATATCGTATATTTTATGTAAGTCTATGGTCTATGGTCTACGGTTTATATAAAGATATTTATTGTATTTTATATGTAAGATATATGTAAGATATATGTAAGATATATGTAAGATATATGTGAGTCTACAGTCTACGGTCTACGGTTTACATAAACATATTTCTTGTATATTTATGTATTTCATATTGTCGATCTACTGATGTAAACACCACTAAGTCATTTTTATTTCTTTTCGTATCTTATGATGACCCAGTTATTCCACGCAGACTGTTTCGATGTATTCCCAAATATCGACACGCACTCAGTTGATTTAGTGATACTTGATCTCCCATATAATCAAACAGCTTGTAAGTTCGATAAAAATAAAGTAGACTTAGATAAGTTATGGAAAGAATTAAAAAGAATCGGAAAACCAAAAGCTGCGTACATATTCTTTTGCACGACACGTTTCGGTCATGAACTAATATCAAGTAATAAACCATATTTCCGACGTGATCTTTGTTACGTTAAGTCCATGTCGACTCTCTTTTATCACGCAAATTATCAAGAGCTAAGAGCACACGAAATGATCTACATATTTGCAAAAGGTCGGACTACATATAATCCTCAAAAGACTGACGGTCAATCTTATACACGTGTTCCCGGCCGACGCACACAACTCTACGCAGGACAATCACCAAGAGTAAATACCCAAAACACAGATGGAAAACGATTTCCTCGATCTGTTATACATATTGACAAAAGTAATTACAAGTCTACACACCCGACAGCAAAGCCATATGATATTATGCAATACATAATAAGAACTTATTCAAATGAAAATGATACAGTATTAGACCCTTTTATGGGTACTGGGAGTTCAACTCAAGTCTGTTTAGATAATTCACGCAGATATATAGGGATTGAAAAAGATCATAAATATTATCAGATAATAAAAGAAATAACTGAAAGCTAGCAAGTTATTATGCAATGATCTATGCAATAATATGTGAAGTGCTTTATGATAGAAGGTCATGCAGGATACATCATATTATCACTTTACAGGTATGCTCGGGTGCGTGTGTGACTTCGGATGTTCGGATGCTCGGGTGCACAGGTGCACTTCGGGTGTTCGGATGCTCGGTCAGTTAAGACAAGGAAGCAAGCTAAAAAGCATTTTTCACTGAACAGACTAAAAACACATATTACAAGTGAAAAATACCAAAACATATTAAGCAGGCTCTTGGGCTCTCGGATGTTCAGATGTCCATACTCGGATTCTAACCATATCTAGACTCAGCACGAAACTCGGCACGAGCATCCGGGGTTGCTGCCAAGCATACAAAGAGCCCTGCAGGCGTAACTTGGATATGGCCCTTGCTAAGCAGCTTATCATACAAAGCTACTTTTAATGCGTCGTCAGGGGCCATAGGAGATGCGGATGTTGCTTTGAGCACAGACTGAGATTCGAGTGTCGATACCGCCTCACGACTGAGCACTTTCAGCCGTGCTACGTCACACTCTGCCGTCGCATCCCCACGCGTGCGAAGTGCTGCAACCTCGGCAGTCAAGAAAGCCACCTGTTCTGCGAATTCCTGTCTCGCATGAGCCAACTCTCCGCGGAGAGCCTGCACCTCGGATGCCGTACGACCAGCGGAACCCTGTCTTTGAGGTACCCCTTGCACCTCTACTTCGCTAATCGCACGAAACAGTTCATCTTTTGCAGCGGTCACAGCCTCAACTATCTCCTTTCGAAAGTCGCGACGCACGTTGCTTCCAAGGTTGCGGATCTTGCTATTTAGGTCGTCAACGTGCCACCAAAAGTGACCAGAGAGACTCTCCACGGTCAGCGGTTCTTCGCCTTGGTCGCTCATACCTGCACGCCAAGCACAACACACGATGCGAAGTGAGCATGCGGAATAATTAAGCGAATATTGAAATATCACACGATGCGAAACAGAAATATGCTGCGGGAATATGCTGCGGAAACGTGATGCGGAATAACTGAAGTGCGAATTGAACATGCGGAATAACTGAAGTGCGAAATGCGAAACGTGAGAAGTCAAGAGAAGCTAAGAACTGAAGTGCGAAACGTGATGCGAAACTAAGAACTGAAAATGCGGAAGGGACATGCAGAATAACTGAAGTGCGACATGCGGAATAACTAAAGTGCGAATTGAAGATGCGGAATAACTGAAGTGCGAAACGTGATGCGAAAGGAAAGACTGAAAATGCGGAAGGGACTTACCTTAAGTCTTTGGAAGCTTCGTTGGACGTTGTCCAAGTCCAATAAGCTCAGTTGCACGCTCCACAACACTTTTCTGAGCTGCTGGCAGAGGAATATCCGCATCCATCAGGTTTGGGATAGAAGCGGGTATCACAGGACCTGTTGGCATAGGAATTAAGGAGGCCGCATTACCGGTAATTTGAAAATGGGGGTTGGTAATACCGGGTAATTTACCGGTAATACTTTGCTTGGTATTACCAAAGTATTACCGCCTGCACAAAATAACCTAACTTTTGCCTCGGGACTCTAAAATTGATTTTTTCGATTTCTATGGATACCTAATGATCATTAGAATTGTTGGGGTGCGTGCTATAGCACATGCGACGCCATGCACGCACATTATAAAGCGACGCATTTTACAGAGAAGTGCAGACAGAAATGAATATTCACGAAAATATCTAACTTTTGCCTCGGGATTCTAAAATTGATTTTTTCGATTTCTATGGATACTGTCAGGGTCATGACCGATGACATATGTGTCATACATGTCATACGTGTCATACCTGTCAGACATGTCATACCATGTCATGTCATGTCATGTCGGTCATGTCATATATTATTATGACAGTCGGTCGCGTCATATATTATTATGACAGTCGACAGTATGGTCGACCATGACTGTACATGTCGAGTCGCGTCATATATTATTATGACAGTCGTCAGTACGGTCGACGATGACTGTACATGTCGCCAGATGATAATGTCACATCATCAGGCATCCCTGTCATCGAGAGTTCGTACGTCGAACTCGAAGATGGCAAAGCAAAGATACATCTTGAATACAAACAAGAACCATCTTGGCTTTTAAGCATGTGCGGAACACGCATGCACAGTATGAACGAACTAGTCGTTATTACAATACTGGTCGTTCAACCTACGTCTCGGGTTCACAACCCAATGGCGGTACCATCTAAGATGATGGGAGACGTATGGTACAAAAGTGAGGAAGCGTTGTGCTTCAGCAGATCTTCTTACAGAGACTGCACTCACAACCCGCTATTACGTACACTCGCATTGCTGTCCAACTTTGCAGTGTTTATTTGTATATTGATAATATATTCACGGCGCCTGTTTATCCCGCCGTATCAGATGGTATTCTAAAAGAAACTCGTCAAGGCACGATACTCGAGAACTCAAGTGGGTGCAGCGACAGACGTAGTATATTTTCATATTGTTCGCAGGTTTGCAGGTGGGCGCATAAGCGACAGCGCTCGCAGTGATATTGAATATCTGCAACTTGAATAATATACGCTTGCATATCGACAGCGCAGAGATTGCGCGAGGAGATTTTTCATCGCAAACATAATCGCAGCAAATAGCGTCAGCAGAGAAGTCGTCTTGATTTTATACGCGACAAGGTGTGCGCACAGCGTACGAACGCATGCAGTGATGTCAAAAATTGCAGGAATGTCACAGTATACGAGATGCAGATGCGCGCACATAAAATGATCGTCAGCACATATGATTTCATCAAGTGCGACTGGACGTACATAATTTCATATAACAGCGCGCTCGCATTCGTATGCGACGTACATCAGCAATCAGCAGTATGCGACGTACATCAGCGATTTTTGCAAATGATCCCTTCGCACTGTTTACAATAACCAGCGCGTACAATGATTTTTAGCCTGTCAGCACGATATGCATTTTCCATGATTTCATCAGATGCGATGAACGCTCGATTTTAGCGCGTACGATTCCTGATGTGTCTACATGCAGTGAGACATACATATGTGTACGCGCGTCAAAACCATCTGCATAATGATTGTATACTTGCAGGGATGCTATGGACACATGATCGTTATGCTGTTGTGGATACATGATCGTTATACTGCTGTGGATACATACTCAACGTGACAGATCATGAATAATCATCAGCGTTCATGCTTATCAGAAGCATAGTAATGTGTGTGCGGAGATTTCAATGGTTACAGCATGCACACACACATATGCACACATACTCACTTGCAGTTCACCAACATGCAGTACATAAAGAGTGCATTCAGCATTTACCACATGTACATTATATGCTGAGTGACTGCAATACTGTGAATTGTGCATGATTTATCAATGCAGCTTGACCACGATAACAGCTGTAGCATATATATATATCAGTTTGATCACGTTAGCAACTGGTATACTAGCATCATGCTGTAATGCATGAACATTGCATAAGCATATTGCAGTGCATGCTAAATTATATTAGAACCCATGATAGTATAAGGTGCCTGAAAGTAGTCTTAACACCATAATTAGCTTGTCATGTCCTGGTGGAGCCGAGATGCTCTTCAGATCACATGTACATTCTATGGTGGATTACTGGATGGAATGCTCACCTGAGCTTCATGTGAAATCTATCCAGCAACTCATTTTGTAATGAGATCATTATGGAATTACAATAATCCCTAAACTTGATATATCATGTTAGATGTATTCAGTGCATGGTATGCTGACTATCTTACATGATGAATTATCTAGGATATTGTAATATCCAGAACATATCCTACTGTAAAGTGTGTAAAAGTTAACACACACCAGGGCTCTATATCGGTTTGGTTTTTCGGCATCGATACAATCCGATATCCGAAAAACGGTATCGATAATCGGCACAATCGATAAATAATCGATTATTTGGACATTTATATATTTTTTGTTATAAATTAAATATGGAACACCAAAACCTGCACAATCGATAGTTTGATAGTGCAATCCGATAATCGGCGATAAATACGATATATCGATAGTATCGGTTATCGGAAATATCGATATAGAGCCTTGACACACACACACTGACAAAAGTGCTAATCAGTAAGCACTGCATGCATACACACACACTGCATTGTATGTATTAACATTCACTGATTCAAAGTGAATTGATTAATTTAAATATCTACTATGTGTGTGATAATGTACATACCATTTTCCAAACACATGTGCGTGGAAAATGTCAGTGATTGCGATAGATAAGGGTGTAGGATAAGACAAGATGCTGTAGGGCTGGATGGAGTTATCTTCAGACCCGAAGGCAAGATACTGCACCCATTAAACAGCTGGTAACTGTTGGGTGCAGTCCACTCGTCATTCCACATATCATCGCTGGAGCAATATCAACAACTACGTTGCACATTGACAGTTGATTCAGATCTGATCAGTTCAAATGCATGCAACTCTCAGATCGGTATCTATATGACATCTGATATAGTTGTTAAGGACAAAACACACATACAAATGTGTTGTGTTAAAATGCTGTGATTGTATCAAGCAATGTCCAGATATGTTCTAAATAAGAAATATCATTTTGATAAATCTTAGAGCACAGACCTATGCTCAGAACAGATCATAGTTTGACAAATATCACTAAAGTGGATGTTCCTAACTGGATGTTCCCACTTAAGTTGATAACGTATATATCACCAGAATGTACATTTACTGCTATGGGTTTAAATCAGTAAAACCCAGAAATGCTATCAACCATAGATGTTGATATACAGCACAATTCACTTATTTGCCATGAAATTTATCATGTGCCAAAGTGAAGTTTATTGCAGTGATTCTGTACTTTACATTCCACATATACACTGAGATATGTCACCGAGGCAATATATTAGATAGCTGAAAAAGCTGTAAAATGGGTAAAAATGCTCCACGCATGATTTCAAAATGAAAAATGTGTGCCCATTTTATTTTAAATTGTGATTATATACCTATTCAGGTATCAGAAAAACATAATGACCATGGTCATATCTCGTGTAACACCCTAGATATTAGGTGTGTAATATATAGGGGTATACATGTTGGCTGTAACAAAATACGTAAAAATGCTCCACGCATGATTACAAAATGAAAAATGTGTGTGGATTTTTTTTGCTGATCTGATTATTCAACTATATCTGAATATTCCCTGATTTATACAGCACTTGTAACACCCTGTAACACCCCTAAAATTAAATGTGTGTCTCAGGGGTGTAACGTACCCTCTGAAAACCACCTTACATTTATTTAGGTATTAAATGCAGTTTTGCTTAAAAACCTTTGCAAAAAAATTATACTGCTTATTTTTTACCTATATTAGGGTTACACATACCATGTAACACCCTAATCATACTATTGGATGTATGGGCCACTGTAACATTACATGCCCTAAAATGCTACTATAATTTCGATAAACTTCGTATTTAGCATTAACATATCATGCTGTTTTCGACACAAACATGATTATGTATCGGGCAACAACCCAAGAACTGTGACAGATGATTCCTATAAGGAATGCATGCTATTTTGAGGTATTGGCAATTGACAACTGCCACTGTATCACACACTTCCTTGAGGGGGGAAGAAGGTGGATATATACATATAGTTACCTCATTATTATGTACGAATATAATACATGTATGTAAACATACCGATATACCACATCTAACATATAAATCACACACACTCAGTTAGGCAATTAGCTGAAGGTATTTTTGTGCTGTATTTTGTTTTAGATGGTTACTATCGAAGAGGAAGAGCATGAGATTCCTGATATCAACCCAGATCATTCGACTTGGAATTTCGACATACTCGGTTCATACGATGCATACAGTCGGTTTAAAATCCCGAAGTGGATCGCTGGTTATGCCGATACACTAACCAGATATGACCACATAGGCTATTATGACAACATCAGTCGCATGAAGCCAGATATGAGCCGGTACAAGGATCCTGCCAATGAGCCTCAGGCACCAGAAGCAGAGTATATAGCAGACAGTCCTCCGATGGTCTTTGTAGATCCAGATGCAGATTCAGTACCAGCACCAGCTCCACCAGCTTCACCCAGTTTGGTCCCCAAGGTGAAAATGACACCACCTAGGGAATTCAAAACAGGACAGGACGCAGAGGTCTGGTTGGATACAGTGGACAGATATTTCCAGTTCACTTATCCAGGTGTCAATGATAAGGATTTGATCACAGTGTTTCTTACTCTCATACAGAATAATGATAGACACTATTTTCAGGTCTTGGCAAAACAGCCATATACCACTTATGAGATGGTCAGACAAACATTCCTCAGACAATTTGGTAATCCTCATAAGAGATCAGTAGCCAAGAAACACCTAATGGCACTGACTCAAGGAACCCAAACCTTTGCAGATTATTTGCGCACATTTACATCACTGGCTTCTTTAGCAGCAGTTGATTTAAATGATGTGCTAATAAAGGACAGATACGTCACCAGTATGGATTCTGATCTCCGCAGACAGTTC
>LGRX02025946.1:0-15856 GCA_001247695.2 Cymbomonas tetramitiformis | reverse complement strand
GCCCCGCATCTCATAGATGCCACCACAATTGGGTTGTGAACCCAAGGCATTGGTTGAACAATCAGTATCGGCTGAACGAATAAGCCATATGATACTCGCATGCTTGTTCAGAACATGCTAGAAGCAAAGATGAGTTTTCTCCGAACACTTTCGGTTCTTCAAGACTTCATCTTGCTTTGTCATCTCGATGCCACAACCTGGCCTCTCGATGACGGGTGTCACTCAAGGTGAGTGAATGACAAATGGTATGACTGTACATGTCATAGTCGACCGTACTGACGACTGTCATAAATGTATGACGCGACTCGACCTGTACAGTCATGATCGACCATACTGTCGATTGTCATAATAATATATGACATGACCGACTGTCATAATAATATATGGCATGACATGACATGACATGGTATGACATGTATGACAGGTATGACACGTATGACATGTATGACACATATGTCATCGGTCATAACCCTGACAGATCTCCCCTCTTAAGAGAGTTGTGTCCTCACAACGGGCATACCTTTGTATATGTCTTTAATGTCTTTGTTGTTGTCGCTTCTTGCTGGTACCAGTCTTCTTACACCGATTTGAGGCGTCCCTCATGGTGTTTTTTAGGTTATTGGGGGGAACTGAGTCCACTTTAGTCCCTCACCTTAGGCATTTTGCCATGCAGTCCTTAGGATGCAGCCCACCTTTCCGGAAATCGTATCGTTGAGTGACGTTCCAAGGTTCAATGAAGAGCGTTTTCGCGATACAATCCTACGCTGGATTACTGATTGATCCACACGTTATCATGTATGTGCTAGACGATTCAAAGCATCCGAAGTCTACGTTACGGATTATTTGCGCTAGCCGTCGTCGCCTTTGCGCGATCGATGATCCCACGATTATAACGAATTATATTCGAACGATTCTCGGCCTAATATAGTGCACCCAACTCTTCCTCCCCTCCTTAAGCTACTTTGGAGGATCCTAGGCGGTGATGGGGAGCCCGATTTCGATAATAAACGAACAAGGGGGCTTGTTTTAATGCAAACGGAGCGGCCCTGCTTAACGGAATTGGACTTATAATCCTTTACCGGTCTGCTCAACTCCTCAATATTTTTGTCCAGTACGCACGCTTTGACGAACATCTATCGCGATGAGTGAGAATGGATTCGCCACGTACTAATGTGAAATTTATTTAGTTATGTTTGTCAAGCACAACTTAGGATCACAACTCCGTCTACCTCAGTCGATATCTCCGGTAGCTTCGGATGACTGGCCAAGAATCCGATGACAAACCACGGTTTTGGCAAAGGTAGCATTTAGCAGTTTTTATTTATCCACAGATATGATATCTCGCATGTGTGCGTATCTGTGCAAGGGTATGATATTGAACAAGGCTCACTACACCTTTAGCAAGGAAGGATCAATTCCCGCTTCAATGCAACATAATGATAAACATTAAGAGCAAGGTTATATAGATGATCGACATGTATTAGTATATATTACAAGAAGTAAGGGCATAAGGCTTAATATAATGTTTAGCCTTCATAGGCAGCTATAATGTCTGCTGCATTGACCAGTCAGCTCTGTGGCTTTGACCCAGGTGTCATGCTCAGGACCGTAGCCTGCATATCGTACTAAATAGTATTTGACACCTCTAGTGAACTTATCCGAGAGTATATGTGATATCTCAAACAGTGGTTGCCCTTCTTCGGTGATCATCTGTGGCAGAGGCAAAGGTGCTTGGATCGAGTCATTGTACAGCTCTAATCTGGATACAGGTTGTACCGGATGAATACGGATATCAAGATTTCCGAAATCTAACTCGTATGCACGTCCATGGCTAAGCACTTTGGAAATAGTGAACGGCCCAATATATGGCTGCTTAAAGTGTCTGCCTGCCTCTGTCAAACCAGTCCATTGAATAAACTCAGTCCGTAAAAGAACTTTCTGCCCAACTGCAAATTGCTTAGGCATGTGAGTCTTATTGAATCTGGCTTGGCTAATTTCTGCTGCTCGGGAAATGTTGTCTACCGCGTTGGCATGAACAGCCGAGTACTGGTCAAAATGATCTCGAATAGCTCTTTGTATTGGAACGGGAGCTTCTGGCGGAATAGTGATAACCAGGTCATGAGGCGAAAGTGGTTGCGCCATCGAGTCGAGATAAAATGGTGAATAACCAGTTGATGCAGAAACGGTATTGTTAATTGCAAACTCCACCAGAGGCAACTTGTCCTCCTTCGAATTGGCTGAAGTATCATTGCAACAACACCTGAAAATGAAAATGCTACTAATCAGTTTGTAAACCAGAGGATGGTGAAATCATATCATGAATCAACAATTTGAAAAATACCTGAGGATGTCCTCAATGAAGGCATGGCTCCTCTCATTGGCAGCATTTGACTGTGGATGGTGTGATGACGTCATGGACAATCTCGTACCAGTAGATTTCCACAGTGTCTGCCAGAATGTAGAGGTGAATCTGGGGTCTCGATCTGAGATGATGTTCCTCGGAAGACCATGGAGCTTGAAGATATGCTGCATATATATGTTGGCTCTGGCCCACATTTTTTTTAAATTGACCCAATTTTTTTTTTGAAATTTTTCCTAAAGTCACCTAAATTTTTCCTCCCTTTTTGAAAAGGCCCCTAAATTTTTCCTAAATTTTTTTCAATAATTAGCCGATCTCGCGGGCCCCATACACGCCCAAACCGGTTCGCTGAGACGCGGAGACGCTTGCCCTAGGCCCCTATTTCTTTTGCAATCACCCAAATTGGCCTAAGAACCTATTTCATACTACTTTGTTCAACTTGGCAACTTATTGGCAACCTTCAGACCTGTAAAACCTATATGAAATATGATCGATAACAGGTTTCAAGACTAATTAAACCGGTTCTGAGACTACGACACGCAATAGGTTTTGCTTAGGCATCACAATTGAGGTTTGGAGGGGCTACCTTGCTTGTCGGTGCAAGGGCAACAAGGGCAATGCAGATGGCAAGCCTGTTTCACCATCGAAATCCTCTCTGCTACGAGAGATAGGACAGGCATTCCGAATGCTGAGAACTCTCAACGGATGGCCTCACTTTCACAATTTGACTGCCTTGAAGATACTTGATGAGAAGATCAGAACTTGAATTGCGGCGGTAATGCGGTATCCGTCTGTGCCACGTCTCACGTCGACGTGTAAAGTATGGGAATGACAGCAGCCATCGCGATCGCGGAGACATATTCGATATCCCCCCAGATTTTTCACCAATCCCGCCCATATTTTTATTCTATTTTTTTACATCTTCTAATCAAATTTTGACTTATTTTGAAGAACGCACCCAAATTTTGATCAAATTTTGAAATTTTTTTCAGGCCAAAAACTCGCCCAAATTTTTAATCAAATTTTGAAAAATCCTGGCCAGTGCCAATATATATGGAAGCAGTATGCTGAGCTGTCCAGGTCATGCTGAAGGGAATGAGATGACAACGATGAGAGAATTGGCACATTACCACAAATATACTGTCGTGCCCATTAGTGGTGATAGGCAGATCAGTGATCCAATCAAGAGATACATCAAACCATTTTGTCTTAGGCACAGAATATCGTATGTGTGCCTGACCATAAGGCTTGTGTCGCCTCGTTTTCTGGCGCTGATAAACGGGGCACTCCCGAATGTACTTGATAGCTGCCGTTGTCATTCCTGGCCAATAATACCGGCTACGCAGAAGATGAAGCATGCGATTTTTGCCTACATGACCAGAAATAGTGGCTGAGTGGCACTCATGAAGAAGAATGTGGCGAAGTTGTGTGATCTCACCGTCATCTGTGGGTACTTTAGTTGTTGGTGGAATGTACAGCTGTCTGCCATATATGGTCTTACGATAGATCAACCCCTGAATGAGCTCGAAGCTGTAGCTGCTGACTGACTGTGATGAAGTCGATGATGTCAGCTTAGCCAAAATAGTCTGTGCAAATGTGTCACGATCATACTCGGATATAATGATGTTGTGTAGCTGATGAGCTGATGAAGAAGATATAAGAGCAATGAATGTAGGATCTGCGGATGGAATGACTTCGCTGATGTCCATATGATGAAGACAATCAGTAAGTTCAAAAAGTGCAGAGATACGCGTGAGTGCGTCTGCAACCTTATTCTTCTCGCCAGCAATGTGCTCTATACGGAAGTTGTACTAAGAGAGTTCGTCCAACCACCGTGCCTGTTTGGGGCTCAGTGTGGATTTGGTCTGGAAATAAACCAGTGGCTGATGATCTGAGCGTACAATAGTCTCAGGAGCTCCCAACAAGATGTGGCGAAAGAATCGGAAGCCTTCCACAATGGCAAATAGCTCGATTTCAGGAATAGGCCAACGTCTCTGTGTATCGGATAGAGTGACGCTGTGATAGCCACATGGCTTCATACCTTTTCCTTGATCCTGGAGTAATACTTGGCCAACGTGTGTGCCTGATCCATCGACCTCCAAAATAGATGGCAGTTTCTGATCTGGGAGCTGCAATACTGGAGCGTTACAGATGGCACTTTTGAGGTTATCAAATGCCTGCTGCTGCTCAGAATCCCAGACAAATTCTGCATTATCTTTAAGGAGACGATTGAGAGGTTCAGCAACTTTGGAGAACTTTGGTATGAATCTCCTAAATTGACCAACCATGCCCAAGAATGACCGAAGGGATGACTTGCCATCTTTAGCCATACGGCGTAGAGGCTGCTTTCCAACGGTAGGACCATAAGACACTGGAGGCTGAATTGCCATGACTGCTCTGATCCTGTCTTCGATGATGGATAGGCCTGCTTCAGATATGTGATGTCCGATAAAATCTATAGATCTAACGAACAACTCCACCTTGGAAGGCCTGATGAAAAACTGGTGATCTCTGCAACGCTGGAGGAACTGTCGAACATGCTTCACATGACTGTCAAAATCTGGACTGTATACGATAGTGTCGTCCATGAATATGACAAGGAACTGGTCGATGAAGTCGAAAAATGCCCGATTTCCTACACGAAGTGCTGTTGCAGGAGCATTGGTCAATCCGAAAGGCATAACTGTCCATTCATAAGAACCGTATCTGGTGCGAATAGCAGTTTTATGTATATTATCCGGATGAATGGGGATTTGGTGAAAGAACTGGTTGAAATCAAATCTACTGAACCATCTTGCTCCCTTCAGCTGCTCTAGTAGGGTGTCATGTGGTGGTAGTGGATACGTGTCCTTGATGGTGATGTTATTCAGGGCACGATAATCACAACACATCCTCCACTTTCCCCCTGGCTTAGGAGCGAAAATGATTGGGCATCCATATGGCGATGATGATGGACGAAGGATACCCAACTCGACATATTTGATGATTTGCCGTTTGAGTTCCTCCATCATGGGTGCTGGAATGGTGCGTACTGGCTGTGAAGGAGGCTTATGTCCGGGTTCGATGTCGATTCTATGATATCCACCTTCAAACCGCTCTGGCCTATGACCAGCCGGAAGATCCTCTTGGAAAACGTCTGAAAAGTCTTCTCTCACTTGATCACGTGCTGCTGTGACCTTGGGGTCTTCCATTGTGGTGTCTGAGTCTGATGCTGCAAAGACCAATTCACCATCGACCTCGGAGAGGAAAAAGAGATATGCTACGGCTTCTTCAGCCGAACCACTGGATCGAATACGACGGAGATGTTTCCTCATAGTGGTGGCACTGACCAATTCCATTTCAGGAAGGCCATCTGAGTCTGGAGTCTGTTCAACTCTGGACAATACTGTGCGAATACTGGAGCCTGATGAATGCTTCCTAGTGATCGTCAGATTTTTGGTCTGAAAGTCAATATGTGGATTCCTCCTCTCCAACCAATCTTGACCCAGAATGACAGTGAATGGTTTCATGTCAATGATGTAGAGATCTACTGAATCCTTATACTTGCCCAGCGTGAATGTAGCATTGGGAAGATAGGATGTGCATGGTAGTTGGCTTCCTCCAGCCAATCCCACTGAAAATGATGAAGAATCTGTGGGAGGTATACCAAGCTGAGCAGCGAACTGTCTGTCGATGAAAGACGATGTGGCTCCTGGATCAACCAAAATGTGAGTATTCTGTCCATGGACTTTCCCCTTATACAGCAACAGCTTTTTCTGCGATTTCAGCTGTGCTGTCTGAGATTGCATCTGTGCGATGTTTTCTGTGGGATTATCCATCTGCTGAAACTGTAGTGTCAGTCTGGATAGGACTTCCTCTGAAATACTCTCAATCTGGCCACTTGCTTCAGTGGCATCTTCAGGCTGATCTACCCTCGGGGTGCTCTCAACACCGGTACCTGCGCAGTACCCTGAGAGTTTCCCTGAGGAGCTGGAGCTGATGGAACTGGATCTGGAGTTGCAACTGCTGCATTGATGCTGTGCTGACTCTTCAGTTCCTTGACCAAGGTGTTGATCGTATTGATGAGTTTGCCAGACCCATCCTTAGCACCCTGATTCTTCTGTGGCTGTCTCTGATTCTGAAAAGGATTCTGAGCTGGTGGCTTGCCTTTGATCTGCTTTCCATCATTGGTAGTGGTGGCCCAACAATCCTTCTCGATGTGACCTGGTCGATCACAACGATGGCAAGTCTTATTCTGATTCTGTTTCTGTGATTGTCCTTTTCCTTTTCCTTTTCCCTTGCCTTTGCCACTTTTTCCTTTGTTCCGATTCTGATTGGAGTTCTGGCTGCCACTCTGATTCCAATTCCGATTTCTGTTGGATCTGTCATATGGCTTCTGGCCACGTCCTCTGTCCTTATCCTTCTTGGCTGGACCTCCAGATGACTGCTCCTTCTGACCCCGATAGTGAAGGGTTTCTGATTGCTTTGAGTGAATGACGTAGTTCAAATCAAGCAATATCTGTGTGGTTAGTGACCACGACATATTATTCCTTTCTGTTTCTGTCAGGAATCGTAAATGAAACTGTCTGCGAAGTTCCGGATCTACGCTGTTGACGAATCTGTCCTTTATCAACACATCTTCCAGTTCAACTGCTGCCAGTGCAGCCAGTGAAGTGAATGTGCGTAGATAATCTGAAAAAGTCTGGTTTTCCTGTTTCAGTGACATTAGGTGTTTTTTAGCCACTGATCTTTTATGGGGGTTACCAAACTGTCTGAGGAAAATCCCTCTGATTCCTGCAAATGTGGCATCTGGTTGATTTGCCACGACCTGGAAATAGTGTCTGTCGTTATTCTGTATGAGAGTAAGAAACACTGTGATCAAATCCTTATCATTGACACCTGGATAAGTGAACTGGAAATATCTGTCCACTGTTTCCAACCAGACCTCTGCGTCCTGTCCTGATTTGAATTCCCTAGGTGGCGTCATTTTCACCTTGGGGACCAAACTGGGTGGAGCTGGTGGAGCTGGTGCTGGTACTGTATCTGCATCTGGATCTACAAAGACCATCGGAGGACTGTCTGCTGTATACTCTGTTTCTGGTGCCTGAGGCTCATTGGCAGGATCCTTGTACCGGCTCATATCTGGTTTCATGCGACTGACATTGTCATAATAGCCTATGTGGTCATATCTGGTTAGTGTATCGGCATAACCAGCAATCCACTTTGGAACCTTAAACCGACTGTATGCATCGTATGAACCAAGAATGTCGAAAAACCAAGTCGAATGATCTGGGTTGATATCAGGAATCTCATGCTCTTCCTCTTCGATAGTAACCATCTAAAAACAAAACACAGCACAAAAATACCTTCAGCTAATTGTCTAACTGAGTGTGTGTGATTTATATGTTATATATGGTATATCTGTATATTATGATGAGGTTATGCATGTACATATATCCACCTTCTTCCCCCCTCAAGGAAGTGTGTGATACAGTGGCAGTTGTCAATTGCCAATACCTCATTCAGCATGCATTCCTTATAGGAATCAGCTGTTACAGTTTTAGGGTTGCAGCCCTACAGTCCTTGGGTTGTAGCCCTGCAGTTTTTGGGTTGTTGCCCTACAGTTTTAGGGTTGTTGCCCATTGTATTATCATGTCTATGATGATTTAGCATGATATAATAATGCCAAAAAAACGAAGTTTTTCCAAATAATGGCGGCATTTTAGGGCATGTGTGGTTACAGTGGCCCTATTACCCAATATAGTGTTTAGGGTGTTACTTGATATCAGTAACCCTAATACAGGTAAAAAATAAGCAGTATAACATTTTTGCAAAGATTTTTAAGCAAAACTGCATTCAATACCTAAGTGAATATTAAGTGATTTTCAGAGGGTACGTTACACCCCTGACACACACATTCAAATATTAGGGTGTTACAGGGTGTTACACGTGTTATGTCTTTCAGGGATTGTTATTTGATAGATAAATATCCATTATAGCAAAAAAAATCAATCCCGAATTTGCAAAATATTACACGTATTGTATTTTGACCGATTTTTTGTTACAGCCAATATGTTCACCCCTATATATTACACACCTAATATCTAGGGTGTTACACGAGATATGACATGTGTCATTATGATTTTCTCATACCTCAATAGGTATAAAATCATATTATCAAATAAAATAGGGTCCGATTTTCAATTTTCAAATCTATCGCAAACGGATTTTACCTATTTTGGCCATTTTTGGCTATATGTATATATATATATATATATCTCTGTGTGTGTGTGGACTGCAAAGTACAGAAGCACTGCAAATCACTTTTCCTTTGCACATGACAAATTTCATGGCATAAAAGTGAATTATGCTGTATATCAACATCTAAGGTTGATCAAATTTCTGGGTTTTACTGATTTAAACCCATGGAGGCAAATGCACTCTCTGGTGATATTTAAGATATATCAACTGTAAATGAATTCACAGTTGTGTCAGATCCTAAGATATATTTGGATGTATACAACGAGTATATCAAGTGATATCTCTATGTTCAAATACATCTGGACACTGCTAGATATAATCTGAGCAGTTTTTACACAACACAATGTTTGTGTGTATGTACGTCCACAACCACCTTTTGTCAATTCATGTATGGTTGCTGATCTGAGTTGGTACATGCATGTGAAGTGATCATCTGTATCAACTGTCAGAATGCAATGTAGATATTGATGTTGCTCCAGCGATGATATGTGAGTGAGACGCATGGACAGTGCTCAACAGTGACCAGCTGTTTTTTGAGCACTGTATACTGCCTTCGGGTCTGGAGATATCTCCATCCAGCCCTTAAGCATGTTATTTGATCCTGTCCCATATCTATCGCCATCACTTGACACTTCCACGCACATGTGTTTGGAAGTGGGATCTATGTATTATGTATTGATACAATACTTGATCATTACACTTGGAGTCAGTGTATTGTCAACATGTATAATGAATATTAGTGTTTGTGCAGTGTATAGTACTGCTGATTAGTACTAGTGTGTGTGTGTGTGTTTACTTACACACACTTTGCAAGATCTTTATGGATATCACAATATCCTAACAACCTATCATGCAGATTGTCAGCATACCACGTACTGATTACATCTAACATGATATATATAGTTTAGGGATTGTTGTAATTCCATGATAATCTCATTACGTGATGAGTTGCTGATAGATTTTACATGAAGCTCAGGTGAGCATTCCTTCAAGTAATCCACCATAGAATGTACATGTTACCTGGAGAGCATCTCGGCTCCACCAGGGCACGACAAACTAATTATGGTGTTATGATTACTGTCAGGCACCCTTTGCAACATGGATTCGAATATAGGAAGCATTCACTGCAATATGCTTATGCTCTATTTACTACAGCTGTTATCGTGATCAAGCTGTACAATATAATAAAGTATGTAACATTTACAACATTGCAATCATTCAGAATAAATGTGTGCATGATATAGAAGTATATGCACTGTGTATTAATGATTGCTGTAAGTGAAATGAGTGTATGTGTGTGTGTGCTGATCTGCACACACATGTTGTGCACAAATCACTGTGCTGCTGATAAGTATAATGCTGATGATCAAAAGTATTTGTGTGGTCATCAGAACATTGGAATCTGCTGCATGGTATAGTTGCATGGTATAATAATGCATGGTACATCTCGCTGCATGCGATGGATAGTATATGCTGCAAGTGTGCGTGTGTGTGTGTGATATGGCTACACACACAACATATAGTACACAGACATGTGATTGCACAGCGTCCATATTTATCTGATTTCATCTACTTATATGTGTGTGTGTGTGGCTACACACACAGCATATGATGCACACCCATATGATTGCAAACTTGTATGTAAATCTCCCAGTGAATGGATAAACATCATCTCTTATGTGCAAGCATCACAGATTTTAAGTAGCATGCTGCATATATGTATACCATCATCGCGCGTCATCCGATCATGATAAATCTAGCAGGTGTGTATATATCCTGTCAAGCAAAATCATCATGCGCGCGTAGACGAGTGATTTTTGCAACCATTTAAAATGACGAGATTTTGATGCGTACACTGCACTGAAAATTAGTGCGAGTAGCAATTTATCTAAGTTGCTGATGTGCGCGCTGCGAATGGTGAACATATCTCTGTCGCAGGTATGCATGGCATACGATACGAATGCCATTTCGCGTACGGAACACACATTGATGACGATGTGTTCATCCGCGCGTCAGTATGTCGCATATCGTACAATTTTGCGAATGATAGCAGCGCATATGTGCGATCTGTATGCTGTATGCACACCTTGTTGCGCTGTTATACTCTGACGGTGATTATGCGAGCGTAAGCGTTAGCGACGGTATCTCCTGCGCACTTCGTCCGCTGTTTATTCCGCAGCGAGTGTAGTTATGCGATATATGTCTTATATGTGCGACTGCGGGCGCCTGTATGTATACGCGATCCGCGAACCTGTTGCACACACAAAAATACAATATATCTCTATTTGCTGCACTGCACACTTAGGTCCTCGTTCGTCGCGTGGACGATTAGAATACCACTCTTAAGGGTTCGCTTGGAAGCGATATGATATATGATATATAGCGAGGCTATTATGGAACGTTAATAGCTCACGCAGCGTCTGTGTGGATATGAGTGCAGTGCTTCTTCAGAAGTGACTGCTGTAGCCCAACGCTACCTCATTTTACGCAATGCCCCGCATCTCATGTTACGGATCGAAAGATGACAAACGCCCGCAGTCGCGATGTTGGTACGTCGTCGTCGATGTCACACGCATAGTCGATCATCGATCTGTAACATATCCGATCTGTATGAGTACCACTGAAATGCGCGAAAGGATCATCATCCTCCGCGTAGCTCAGTTGGTTAGAGCGTCGCACTAGAGAAGCGAACGTCACGGGTTCAAATCCCGTCGTGGAGCACTTTCGCCCATGACGATATATATGATTTGACCCGGCTCGTACAGTGAAAATCCCCGCACCGATTTCAAACCCTAACATTGGTATCGAAGCGACGGTTCGGAAACCGCCTCAGATGTAACGGCATAAGGCACACGATGTGACCTACGCTAAGATCGCGTATGCTCGGGCACGGTGATGTGACCTGCGCTACGATCGCGTATGCATGGGCACGATGTGACCCGCGCTGATGACGTGGATTCGGGCTGCATCCCAAGAACTGCGATGCACCTTCGGTGCGATGGGCTGCATCCCAAGAACTGCTACCCAGCTTCATCGCAGGCTGCCACGTCATCACATCTGAGGTCGGACCTCTGAAAAGTAACTCGACACGAATGTCGTGAGGTCACGACACTTTAAAGAGGGGAGATATGTTACGGATCGAAAGATGACAGACGCCCGCAGTCGCGATGTTGGTACGTCGTCGTCGATGTCACACGCATAGTCGATCATCGATCTGTAACATATCCGATCTGTATGAGTACCACTGAAATGCGCGAAAGGATCATCATCCTCCGCGTAGCTCAGTTGGTTAGAGCGTCGCACTAGAGAAGCGAACGTCACGGGTTCAAATCCCGTCGTGGAGCACTTTCGCCCATGACGATATAAATGATTTGACCCGGCTCGTACAGTGAAAAATCCCCGCACCGATTTCAAACCCTAACAGAGTCAGTTTCCACACTTCCGAATCCCGAAAGCCCCTGCTTTCTGCTCTGAAGTTTGTAAAAATTCTGTGTGGTGTGTGGGTGAACTGAAGGTGGGTTGTCGAGTACTCTTGTCCCCAAAGCTTATGGATGAAAATAGACATTTAGGGTTTGTAACTCTGTGGGGTCCATAAGCTCTGGCATGACTCGGCAGGCCTCCAAATCGATGTCCTCCAAAGTGCACACCACTTCAGGGGCTTCAGCAGGAGGGCCAAACAAACAGAAATTCTGCTCAACACATGCCCAGAAATTGACCTGATAATAATAATAATAATAATAATATAAAATATTTACGCTAGCAAAGGGGACAAAGTCCTGAGAGTGCGGTATCCCTGCAAAGCAGGCTAGTGAAAACACCAGGGGCTACTCCCTCTGCTATAGCGCGCCCACAAAGGGGCTCAACCCACTTTTCAGCAGGGTGACATCTAGAGAAAAGGCTAAGTGCTAGGCAAAAAACTCTAGAAGATGGAGAAGCAGCCATGGCCGGGTGAGTGGAGGGTACCTGATCTCTAGTTATGGAGGTAAACGTCCTGAAAACTACCAGGTTTTCAGTGAGCTGCAAAAGTCTGGCACCAAAATCATTCAAAACTACATAACTTTAGCGTACTCTATCCAAATTCAACAAAGTGTATAGAAAACTTCATTAGTTTTTCACGACTTACGCACTCCAACCATTTGTTTGTACAAATAAATGGGCTAAATCTCCATATTGTGACTTGGCCGACCTAGATGTTGATTCATAAGGGAGGGTATCGAGTCGTTAATCTTCCGTATTAATGCTCTTTCCGCATGATTTCGAGTATTCTATCAGTATGCTACCTTTCGATGTTTGGCCACTACAATATGGTTCATCACATTATCCTACTGAAACACCTTTGAATAACGTTGATAAATATAATGCCACATTATTGATTATTCGTACGAGGTGTTACGCTCTGAGAAGTCGATGACTATAATCATATCAAATTTTAATTTATCATAATATCGGAGTCTTTATCTGGGCATAACACAATGACACAAGGAGCCGATGTTTCGTTATCTTAAGCAGGGGCGGATTTCCGCCTTCGACGAGCATTTGCCAGTGGAGGTGAGGAAGCAGCTCTCTTCCCAGCGATTCCCGCGCTCGCTCGCCGTGACCTTGTTGATTTTTGGGGGATTGAGGATCTTGATTCGCAGCAAGCATCGCACATGTTGTTACACAACTTTGTGTCACCTTCCTCCGCGAAGTGCTCCATAAGTAAGCGATGTCTGCATATTTCCTTCACATTTTGAGAAAATTGTTCTATTGCGACCAATTTGCGCCTCCGTGCCTCCTTCGTGACCGAATCCTTTTGAAAGTTTTTCCTAATCACTTGAACCGTTTTTGCTGAGAACAACATCAGGCACTTGGCAATTGCCCCATCTCTGCCGGCCCTGCCAGCCTCTTGGACATACGCTTCCATAGATTGTGGCATGCTGTGATGCACGATCCAGCGAACATCGCCCTTGTCCACCCCCATCCCAAATGCAGTGGTTGCTACCACTATTCTAGTTTCTCCTCGCATCCAAGCATTGTACACTTGCGGGGACACCCTTACCTTCAATATGCCGTCGAGATTGCTCGAATCGGACAACTATGGAGGTTGAGGCGTCCAAATTAGCTCCTTGCGGCTAATGCCCCATCTGCGCACATACCCTAACCGCCCTCAACGTTTGCGAACTCTAGAGAAGTTCCATGACTACTTGGAATAGAAAATATGTTAGGAGATACCCTTACCTTCAATATGCCGTTGAGATAATAATGTGCAAATAATAATAAAACATTTACGCTAGCAAAGGGGACAAAGTCCTGAGAGTGCGGTATCCCTGCAAAGCAGGCTAGTGAAAACACCAGGGGCTACTCCCTCTGCTATAGCGCGCCCACAAAGGGGCTCAACCCACTTTTCAGCAGGGTGACATCTAGAGAAAAAGCTAGTGCTAGGCAAAAAACTCTAGAAGATGGAGAAGCAGCCATGGCCGGGTGAGTGGAGGGGTGGCTGAATCTGGGCGGTGGGGAGAGAAGTCGGAGAATTAAGGGGGTTTTTGGAGACGTTGAGGAAGGGGTCAGGTGGGCGGGGAGAGGGTGGCGGGGGGAGGGAGGGGACGGCCCCTCCCCTTGGGGACACGGCACCATCTTTTATTGCAAAACTTTTGAGAATTATTGCAGGAGGGTTTGAAGAAAGTCGTTTGATTGTTGCGCAGCTTCTGTTTATGTCATGGCTTCACTGCTCGAGATGTCAACTGTATGCGGGTCAGTGTTTAAGGTGGTGGTGGTGTTTAACAAAAACACGTCTCGCCTATTTTTGGTGTGTTGCCTACAAATTCTTGATAGTTTTTTAAGAAGAGGTTTAATCTTGCCACGGGGAACACCTATCGTGTTGAGGACAGTACCAAAAAGAGGAGGGAGGTATCCCATGAGTGTGAGAACTTTGGGCCATTTAACGGTGTTTATGAAGGGCTTGGAATTTGCGTTGGTGATTGTCGTGTCGTGGTGACCACCATAATAAGGCTCAATATCACTCTGATGATAAGGAGGGTCTTGAGTGGGCCATGGGCAAAGCGAAGAAGGAAGTACTTTGACGCTTTGACGCTTTCGTTCAGAACTTCATCCCAAATATCAGAGCTGACTCCTGTGTATTCTAGCCTCTTCTTCGTGACTCTGGACTTAGGAAGGACGTTGAGGAACCATCTGGTATTCTTTTTCTGTGTAGGCCTCCAGTCAAAGACTGATTGAGTATCACTGGGTGCACTGTCTATAGCTATGATAACAACATCCGAAAAGTCATCCTTATAGCATCCACCACCTGGGAGAACGTAGGGGTCATCACCCGTTCAATAGCCATGTGGGATAAATGGAATAGTGTTATGCGGGAATCTGAAAACAAGTTTAAAACCTTTGTCGAACCATCTTTTTTGGTTTTTGGGAGACAGCGGAAGAATCCATGTTCCTGAAAATCCGGGGACGGTGTTGGCCGCTTTATGTCCTATTTCCAAGGTAGTCATAACCGCCGAAGATTTGCCCTTTTCTTTCCCATCAAAGGGGGGATTTCCATAAACGATTCTGCCGATGCCTGTTATCGGATCCACATAGGCATCCCAAGCGAGACCATCAAAGCCAATTTTCCCATGATGGCAGAAGGGCCTGAGGGCTTTTTTTCATTCTTGTGGTGGGTATGCATCTTCTCGAGTGAATTCTAGGGTGGGCATTTAGTGGGTTTGAGAAAAGTTCACAGCCGTTTTTGTCAAGGTTCCTGTCATCCACCAAAATATCTAAGAGGCTTCTTCTGATTGCGTAGCAGTTTTTAGGATCCCCCGATTCAAACTTACATGCATTGAGTGCTTCGTGAATATCGTGTGCCCTATTCGAGTACTCCGCAAGTGAGCATGGAACCGCTTTGTTGGAAAGGCGGTGCCAGGCCAAAAGTTTCCAAAACTCTTTCTTTTGGACATATTGGAGTTCGGGATATTTAATTGTCCCCGTGACATGGTCCACTTCAGGTTTAGCGGTCACAGCAATGGTATTCTTTTTTGAACTTGATGGTCGGTACATGCTAGCTTCCGGGAGAGCGTGTAAGTATAATTTCTCCTTCATTTCCTGTCTTAGGTCAGCAAGTGGAAAAAGTTTCGATGGCTCTGTTTTGATGTATGTGGTACCTTTTCCAGGGTTTAGTAGTTTGGGCTTTTCTGAGATTTCTTCAGCAATGATTTTCCTTAGTTCGCCATCTTGGGTTGTTCTAAGACTATGCAAACTATTATTATGTCCTGAGCATTCAAGTTG
>LGRX02025945.1:0-18653 GCA_001247695.2 Cymbomonas tetramitiformis | reverse complement strand
CGTCCCGAGGCCAACAAACTTCTTTTTTCAACGCTCGAGCTCATCGTATGTCCCGCCTCTCCGGCGGGTGACTGGCTCGAGGCCTCTGCGACGTTGCACCCGATGGACGGCAAGCGGGTCCTTCTGGAGCTCGCACGGCGTCTGCTGGACTCCGGTGCACCCTTCCAGGGGACATCGGACCTCCTTGGCGTCCGCTTGAAGGCCCACACCGACCCGTCCGAGTCTATCACGGACTTCAACGCGGCCTTACGGTCTGCCAAGAGGCGCAACACTCTCGACGATGACGAGGTGAAGGAGCTGTTCCTCGCGACGCTGGACCCAGGATTCTACGCGCCGGTGGTGTCGCGACTCTTCACACACCAGCAGCGGGCGGCCGTGGACCTCCTCACCATTCAGCAATGGGTCCTCGAGTGCTACGCCCGACACGTGGCAGCCGGTACGCACACTGCCTCGTTCACCCTGTCCGCGGCAGCCGTGGCCACTGACGGCGACACCTCGCAGCTGTCCGACCTCACGGCCATCATCCTCGACGTGAAGCGGCGGCTGAAGGTCCTCACGGACAAGGTCAACGGGCGGGGTTTTACCCCGCGGGCGGACAAGAACAAGATCGGCAACGGGGGAGGCGGCTCCGGTGTTCGTTTTGCAGCAGGTGACCTCCCGACAGGAGGAAACTGGCCGCAGTCGCAGGTGAGGAAGCGCGTTGCCTTTCACAAAGGCAGCGGCGACTTCATTCCGTTCTGCCAAAATGCAACGTGCCAGAAGGACGAGGCCCGCCACTGGCACCGCGACTGCCAGAACGGCGGCAAGCACGGCGCTGGGGGAAGCTTCCACAGCTTCTCCCTCGGTGACATCGAGAACGACTTGCTGGCGGAGCAGTTTCAGACAGCCATGGACGAGCACGACGGCGAGCGGTTCGATGCGCTCTGCCTTCTGGCGGGGGGCAAGCCGGAGATGCTCGACGGCGTTTCGGCGTGTTCCTTCGGGATCGAGCCGGAGCGGGAAGGCGGTGCGTTGCAGGAATTCCTGCCCTACTGCCAGCCTGCCACCCACATGGGCGGCTTCACGGTCGGTGGTGTCGAGAGCGGGATCTCGGCTGCCGCTTGCACGCATGTCCGGGAGGACCCACCGCCGGCGCCGCCGCCGGCGGCAATCACGCATGTTTACCCGGACGAGTCGGAGGCGTCCGACGCCGGTGACATGATGCCGGTGGACCCCATGCACGCGCACGAGCCTGACCTCTGCTTTGCGGACAAGATCGCACGGATGGGGGGACTCTCAATCACGGCTGAGGGCAAGGACTTCGCGATGCGGTACATGCATGCACGCCGAGTCGGAGACCGACTCTTGCGACGGCGACGTAGACGACTCTGCAGCTGGGTGTGACTCTATTTACGGTGAGGATGCGGTCCCGCGCCCTACAACATCTCGTCCGGGATGCGGTGCACCGCCTTGGGGGTTTGCCCGCTCTTCGGCGATTGCGGTAATGCTTTGTGCATTCTTTTGTGTATGCGCCACCGCGGCGCCACTCACAGCTGCCGCCCCTGGCGAGGCATGTGCACCGGACCACACCGGCCTGGAGGTCGGTGGTGCTGCTGAGACGAACGACAACGAGCCTGCATTCACTTTTGCGGCGCCGGCTGCTATCCCGCCGCATCGGCAGACGCGGTATCGGGAGCTGCGACAGGGATTCCACACTCTCCGCAATGTCCCGCGGCCGCCATGGCTGTATAATCCCGACCCTGATTATGTTCCACAGTCACCACCTTACCCGCCACCGCCGTACTCGTCCGATGACGAGGAGCAGAGCTCTGGGGACCATGCGGTTGTGCACGAAGATCGACAAAATTCAGATTCCTTTTCTGGCTCTACGAATGATTCAAACACGGCATCGACAACTCCAATTCACGGCACCATGGCTGTGCTGCGGGCTGGCACAGCAGTGCCACCGCCAACTAGTGGCTAGCAAGTTAATCATGCCGCTCCTGCACAGTGAGATTGACCGTAGCTGTATGTGCAGAGGGGTCCGATCACGGACCGGCTTCAGATTTACAACTCTTGACTGGGAACCGCCCTGCCAGAAAGGACAGGCCTTCCCTTGGAGCTCAATTTCCACCGCTGTAGATGGTGTTTGTTCACAGGTTTCACCTTCGGCTAGCCAGTCACCACACTAGGTGGTGTGCTGGAACAGTCACACCGCTTGCTTTGTGACTCTTCCTATAGTAGTGTGTATGACTGTCACCCGAACCCGAACCCTAACTGTCTATGCCCGTTATATCGGGTTAACTTATCAACTTTATCACATTCTGAGAAAACCTATCACTGAGTGTATATATCCCGAGTCCTAGGGGTATATCCAACACAGTGAAATATATATATGTAATTGACGGAGTCGGGTATATATATATATCACAAAAACCTAGAACAAGGCTGTCAAGCAGGCGCTTCGGGTTTCACAGTGCGAAGATAGTTGAATAATATACGGGAGGTGTTTTATTCCCTGATGTGAGCAGGACCGTGCCAGGCAAGACGGCACCGCGGGTCGAGGGGTGACACAGGCGGACAGGACTGCCACCCCCTTACAGTGGGGGGGCTAAAGTCACTGTTCCCATGACAGAACTCTACAGAGTTCCAAACCTTATACTGCTCAGACCTGGGACCTACGGTCCGGGGACCTAGGTCCCGGGACCTACGATCCTGGGTCCCACGGTCCGGTCTGTCACATAACCAGAGTTATGTGACACAGCACCTCTCGCTCCGCTCGCTGCACTGTGACACATAACATCCAGTTTTGATACAGTCATCACTAGTAATTAAATGGGAGATTTGCTGAAAAGAATGTGCGGTCGCGACGCGATAGATTTGAAGATATGGTACCCGCATACACCGTAGATTTGATAAAAGTCGTACCATACACCGTAGACTTGAATAATCGTCAAACTCTTGAATAATCTACTTACTTTAGGTATATATGATTGATATAATTTGCAGGAGTAAACGTTACTGACCTCTGACCTTTATAATCTTCACCCAAACCAAATTACCTTACCTTACTTACCTTACCTTACCTTAATCAGCAGCAGCAGCAGCAAAGCTCGAATCCAAACGGGCGACGCAGTCGAATGTTACATCTCACGATCGCCAGACGCCAACGATGACAGTGCCACTACAGTCGCGTGTATGTACCGCGACGCCACCCACGCGTTATGGCATGGCATGTTGGGAAGCAAAAAGCAAAGCACTGTCGCGCACATGATCCTACGGTCAGATAGTGTAATGGCGAAACTGATTTAAACATCGCATGGCCGACGCGATGTTCGGAAATCAGATAGATTCACTTTTACATTGCATAGCAGACGCGAGGATCGAGAAATGTCAAATCATTAATGGAATGGCAGACTCGATGTTCATGTTCGGATCTCTCGAGTGCGCCACGTCGGCAAGATAAATAATCCCATCGACCGTCAGATGCGCCTAGTGGAGATCTTAATTTAAGATCGACCGGGCCTAGTATACTATGGTCACAGGATGAACGACCAGAACTCTCACCAGGTGCCAAATCCAATGGTGTTGCAGTGGAAATCGGTACGTCAATACAACCAACTGTCGCTGTCGTAGCATGCTCATAAAACTTGGGAATGCTGAAATCGTGTAAAACACAATATATCTCAATCGGCCTGGCCGATTTCATTCCTTTAGCCATTGCTGATAAAAATAGTAACACATTAGGGCTCTGTTGTAACGTGTCACGGTATCGTCACAGACAGTTCACAGACCGGGCGTGTAAACAGCATATGAAGGCGCGTTGCGTTGGACCCTCCGTCTCTCTTACGTATCAATACGGAAAAGTTTTAGGCCGAGCCCAGTGGGGCTCCGCCCCCACGCACACCCCAGTAAGTACACTTTTTTTTTTGAATTTGCGCCCGGTGGGGGGCTCCGCCCCCCACAACCGCCCCCCTGGGGTTCAAACCTTTTTGAAAATACTGCGCCCCGTGGGGCGCCCCACACACAAACTCGTTACTTTCGTTTTTTTTTGTTCATACATATCCTACATATGCACCTACTTTCGGTAGTCGTCTCGTATCACGGCGTGCCATGAATTTCTATCACAATTGTTAGAGAGTCGTATATCGCGGAATGCGGTGATTCGATATCACATAATTTCGGGAGGCGTCTTGCACGGCGTGCCATGCATTCATAGCACATATTTTCGAGAGTCATATGTTGCGGTATGCGGTGAATTGTTATCACATATTTTCGGGCGTCGTCCAGCACGGCGTGCCACGATTTCCTAACGCATTTTTTCGAGAGCCGTATACTGCTGGATGCGGTGAATTGTTATCACATATTATCGGTAGTCGTCTAGCACGGCGTGCTGGTACGAATCCCTAGCACATATTTTCAAGAGTCGTACATTGCGTAATGCATAACAACACTTTGCACACGAAAATGGGGCAAGGTCATCTCAATCACGAAAAGCATACATTATTACGAGTCACCCGAAATTACGAGGGTTGTTGAGAAATTGTTCAAAGCTCGATGCCACCGGTTGCACCGATGCGGAGATTTCACCCCTACCACCTTGGCTACCCTTCGTCGCGCGAGCACCACTTTTCCCTTTCCCACGGCCGCCACGCCCTTGTCGTTCTTGAGTGACCGTATCGCCCGCGGCACGAGCACCACTTTTCCCTTTCCCACGGCCGCCACGCCCTTGTCGTTCTTGAGTGACCGTATCGCCCGCGGCACCGGCTCCATTGCCTCTACTGTTGGGTTGTGCCTTTTTAGCGGTTTTGCGACGGGGCATCCGTTTCACGGCCGGCGGTTGTTTCCATTCACGAGTCCGCCGATCAAATGCATCTAACCATCTTTGGAGCTCCGGATCCGGCTTAAGATTCAGCAAATGAGATAGCTTTGGCATTTGCCCATCGGGCCCAGGTAATATACGAATGCAGCTGGACTTCTTCACACGCGTCATCCCGACATAAAATGCTTGAAAGCATAGGTTGAAGACATTCTTCGGCGTTTGGCTTAGATCTAATATAATTTTGTCCACGGTTTGGCCTTGGAATTTGTGAAAGGTCAAGGCGAACGCAAGATCAAGCCCATGAGTTCGATAATATATCTTACTTTTGCGGGAGGCGCGATTCACGGGGAGTTCCTCGAGACGTTTGCAGATCTTAACTGGAAGTACGATACTGCGCGGACGAGTGACATTCTCACGCATATTTCCCTGGCTCGCCGAGTCTCGAAGCTCGGGAGCTAATGTCGTTCGATCGGACCAGTTTGTGGAATCCAGATGCTCAATGAGAACATTGACCGCGTAAGGCGGCTCGATCCACACCTCCTCGCCAGGATTCGCATTGTTGATTTTCGCCGCATCGGTGGACCTGCTTTCATCGGAGAATCAGGCTGTGGAATTTGGCGAGCGTGCCGTTCGCTAAACCACGCGAAGGATTTAAGTCGTTGTTTAGAATAATTCCAGGCGCACCGGCCACGAAAGTGCCTGTCAATTCGGGAAATTCCGACCGGATCACGTCTTCATGTCGGGAGTCCAAAAGTGTGGTTGCAATAGGTCGCTTCCAACGAATTATCGGTTGTCCACTGAGCCGCGCAAAATGCCGTGCACGCACATCATTGATAGCTTGTCGAAAAAGAAAAAAGAAAAAACCACGCCCGTCGGGCGTATGAGTAAATTGATTTCCCCGGCCCTACTCTGGGCCGGACCGCCACGAGTGGCGGCCATGTTGGGACAATTTATACTGGGTGGTTCTTGTCTTTCTCCTCCTCTTGTTTTTCTTGTCTGAGTTTTCTGTATAGCTGGTAGGTGCTGTGTGCATAGTTTACTGTCAGGTCGTGTATTCTCTGTAGTGCCTGTGTGGCCTCTTTTCTGTTGAGTCCAAGTTGCTCGAGTATGTCTTGGTTGTGTTTGTACACCGTGCCTGTTCTGCCCACTGCAAACACATGAAGTTTGGCACGGAATCCGTGCCTGCGTAGCAATTGTAGTAGCGGTCCGTATTTCTTGTATTTTTCCAGGAGTTTGGGTCCCCATTTTTCGTCATCGGTGTGGGCCACTTCAATGAGGTGTAGGTTCCTTACCCTTGCTGGTGCTTCCTGTTGTGTGCATTCCCATCCGTCCTCCAGGTCTTCTAGACCCTCTATCATGACTATGTCTACAAAACTCGGTATTGTGTCGGGCCCATCATTTCTGCCTGGGTTGTCCTTCCCGTCGTGTCTGCATTGCCCCCTAGTGAGTATGTAATTTGGGAGTACCCTTGGCTTAATCCCTGGGTCCCTCTTTTTTCCAGTGTAGGCGAGTACTTTGCATCCCCCTTTTCTATGGTGGTCAAGTATGTGTTTTAGCTCATCTGCGTGGGCATCTGCCCTGTCCGTGAACATCCCTCTCATTTGTGGGTTGTTGCATCCCCCTAGGGCGTGCCCTACCCTCATGAGGAAGCCCTTTGCGTAGTCCACCCCTTTGTGTCCGCATCCTTCCAGGGTGCACCTCCCGCTCCCTCCGGCTGAGTTTTTCGCCGTCTCATAGTCTTGTGCTGGCAGTATTCTCAGTCTGCATTTGAGTATTGTTTTTCGTACCGCAAATGTGGCTCTTTTCCAGAAGCCGTTCGCTACTTTGTGTAGTGGCGTGTCTCCTTTGAGGTGCTTCATTGTTTCGTTTAGCCAGCTGTCTGTGGTCCTGCCCTCTTGAACCGAGGGGGCGTTCCTTTTTTCCGTTCTGCTGTGTGCCATATCGTGTTTTCGCTGTTTCCATCTTGTTCTGGGCATCGGGTCCTCCATTACTGCATGGACTCTGGACTCCTCTGTGACACGGTCATGGTGAGCTTGTCTTTCTTTTGTCGGCTCCCCTTGTGGCTTTTCCCGCTGCTCAATGAGTTCATTTAGCATGTCAAAGATTTCATCGTCATTTTGTACCTCTTGGGTCACTTCTAGTCTCTCTGCGAGCTCGTTGAGCTCCTCAAATATTTCCCCCCCTTCGGAGGGTGGGGGTGGTGTCCCTGCGGGTTCGGGTTCGTCTCCTCGGGTGGGGTCCCCTTTGCCCTCTGTTTCTTGGTATTCTTGGTGCTCCTGCACCTCCCGCATAAGGAGCATCTCCTCTTCCTCCGTTTGTTCCATCATGGCTTTTATTTGCCTGTCTTCCTCGTCTCGGGTCTGGTTGGCTTGCTGCTGCTGGTTGGGTACCGGGTCCCGTATTGTCGTTTGTTCCTCTTCAGTTTGTTGCGCTTGGTCATGGTGCGCCTCCCATCTGAAGTTGCGCTCAGTTTTCGGTTGGTGGGTCCAGGTTGAGGGTTCTCCCTGGAGGTCGGTCATTTTTGCTGAGAGTCTACTGTTTTCTTGGGCTTGCCGTTCACGGAGTAGTGTGGTTACGTACTTTTGTACCGCGAGTTTTCCTTTTAGCTCTTTGCTGTTCGAGTCCTCGTCTGGTATCATGGGTTTGACTTTTATTGTCTCGTTATTATCCCACGCTTCCGTGAGGGTTCCCGTAGTACAGGCTTGTTTGGCTGCCTCGTCGGCTTTTTCGTTCCCCACAATTCCCGTGTGTGCCTTGACTTTTAGCAGTGAGACAGTGTGTCCTGCTGCTACTAATGCCTCAATGTTGACCAGTATGGCATACAGGAGGTCTCTTTGCTGGTGGTGTTCCATGTTGTGGGGTTTCGTTCTCATGCTCTCCAGTTGTCTAATGGAGTTGGCACTGTCCGTGCAAATGGTGAGTCCGTTGCCACTTGGTGGTGGCGGGAGCGTCACCGCTTTTTGTATGGCGAGAAGTTCCGCTCTGTTCACCTCTTGGTCTTCGCCTTCCCATCGAATCATGTGGGCCTCCCCTTCCCCGGTCCTGGGGTCCCATACCGCAGCTCCTGAGGCCCATTCTTTGCCTCCTTCTTCTGTTTCTATTTCTCTTTTGCTCCCGTCCGTGTAAAGGTACGAGGCTGCCTTGTGTGCCCTTAGAGGGGAGGGGTATGTCAATTGGGTTGGTGTGTTCCTCGGGGCTTGGTTCCTGGGGTCCTCTGTTTGGTCTCTTGTTAATTCCCATCTCCTTCCTTGGGCTCCCGGTTCGTGTTCGGGCCAGAAGTCAGTGGGGTATCTGACAACTTTTGACCTCGCTACTTTGTCCCATATCGTTTGGGCGTCATTCTGTCTTGTAAGCCTGGTGTGTAAAGTGTTGGCTTCCACCACCTGTTGTACGGTGGGGGGGTGTATGTTCCATTTGCCTCCTCTGCTTCCGGGGAGGAGTTCCCATTTGGCTGGTCCTTCTTCCACATGGAGGTGGCTGTCCTCCCACCAAGTTTCCACTTCCGCTTGTACGTTGCAGCACTGGGGGCAGAGGTCGTTCCTCAAATGTGGCCCTGTGCTGCACATTCTTCCCATTGCATTCGTCATGTCCTTTGTCTTAATTTCCGGGAGTTCGTATCGCTGCCATGGTCTTGTGTCGACCACACAGTCTACACTGGGGGTGCATACTTCTTGGTTTGGTTCATTCGCATCGTGTAGGTTTGCCTCCCTTATCGGCTGTTTGACAGCTGAGGTGGTGCGGACCTTACTTTGCGGGCAGGTTGTGAGTGCCCTCCTTATACAGTCTGCGGCAGTGTCCGGGTCCCCGCAGTGTGCTTGCCATCCTTCTTTGTTGGCCACTATCAGCACCCGGAGGTTCCAGTTGCATTGTTTCGCTTGTTGGTGGGTGGCACCCATCCAGTGGTCAGGGGGTAGAAATGTGAACTTGCCTTGTGGTATTTCTAATAGTTCGTGTATTAGGTGCCCTGCATGTGCATTGTAGAGCTTCCTGTACGGGGTTTTCTCATATGTCGGGTACACCCCGACCCCGAACACCGGTTCTTGTGTGGTGGTGGCCGCTATGGCAAAGTCCAGTGCCTTTTTGAGGTCCTGTGGCGTGTATTCTGGGTTGAACTGGTAGGCTCCCAGTTTCATCCAATTTGCTGTCCAGGCCGAGCCTCTGGCCCCGAACACCTTGTCTCTGTCATACTTGGCGTAATACGTTGTGGTGTTGTGGTGGACATTGAGGGGTGAGGCGAACAGTTCGGTGGTAATTCCGAATGCCTGTTGTAGTGCCCTTTGCATTTGGGCAGGGAATGTCCAATGGTTTTGCAGGTTCTTTTTTCGTTCCTCCTTTTCTTCTTTGCTTGAGTACCTAATGAGGAGGTGCCCTATTTCCTCCTCGAACGTGGAGACCTGTATTTTGTGGTCCTCCCACATTTCAGTGCGTAGTGTACGCTGGTGTGGGGTTTGGTGGTGTGTGGTACCCACTGCCTGGGTGTACCTTTCGTGTAGTCTGAGAAGCTTTTCTTTCGTGAGGGTGCCTATGTATTTCCCATTCCTGTGGTAGCTGTGGGCGAGTTCCCCCTCCAGTCGTATCTGGCAGTGGTGCCCTCTGCTGTCCACAATGTCTTGTTCTGGGTTGGTTTCTGTCGGGTCCAGTGTTAGGTTCTCTGCATGTAGTGTGGGCCAGGCCTGCTCCAGGTGCGGCCTCCCGGCCAGTATTTCTCTGAGGCCTGTGGGGTGGGTCACCTGGGAGCCCCTTGCTCGCAGTCTTCTATTCAGGGTTAGGAAGGTGGTCGCGCTTTGGCCCCTTCGTTTGGCTAGTTTCAGGTAGTCGGTTATGGTTTCCCTTGTACTCCACGAGTAGGAGTCATCCCCCTCTGAGTGTCTCCACTGGGTTCTGTACTGCGTCACTAGGGAGTGTGGGTCTGTTGGGTCAACGAGTAGGGTCCTCATTGCCACAATCTCTTTCGGCTTGTCAATCGTTCGGCCTTTCTCGAAGCCTGTCTCAAGTTTTTCGGCCATGGGGTCTATTTCATCTATCCATTTGGTTTGTGAGCGTGTGTGGAGGGGCTGGGGTTCTTCCTCTTCCTCCCCTGGTACCGGGCCGGTATTCTCCGTTTCGTTAATCCTTGTAAGCGGGTGCAGGGAGAGTTGCCTGTGAATCTCTTCCCTAGGGACCAGTCTCGCCTCCCATTCCGTCATTTTTGCTCTCAGCTGCTCCGAGTCGAGGCGTGGGAGGTTAGTTCGTATTGCGTGGGAGTCCAGCGGTCCCTCCCTGGGCATGCTCCTGTATTGTTGCTTCAGTCGTCTGTTTGTAAGACTGTCGTAGAAGTCCCCCGGTTTCGCTATGTCCCTCGGTTGGGCTTCACATAGGTATGGGTATAGGTGTGCCAGGCCTTTTGCTATGGCACTGCGGTCTGTGTTGAGGGTTGCATCTGTGCATTGTTCCCTGACGTTCACCTGGCTAATCGCATGTTGGCCATCTCGGGTAGTGAGGAGCGCTAGGTCCGGGAAGTGTGCAAAAAGTTTGAGGCATGTTGTGAAATTTATCGCGGTTGGCGTGTCCTTGGGTACTGTGAGCCTGGCAGTTTGGTCTGTGCACATTGCCTGCCAGTCTGGAGGCGTCGGTATGTCCCCATCAATTATTTTGCCTGCTTTCGTTTTTCTTGTTGTTCCCTCCATTTCTTTGTCGGACTTCCTTCTGGTCGCCCCTTCTAGCTGTTCCATTATCTTTGGTATTGGGGTTTGGAGTTGTCTGAGCATCCCCTCCGTCCCCTGGGGTGTAATGTTGTATCTGAGTAGGGCATTGAGTTTCCTCAGTGTGTTGTGTTTTGTTTGGTGCCCCCCCCAGAGTTTGTCAAGGTCTGTACAGTTCCTGCGTGTGGTGCTGTGGTATTCTACAAGTCCTCTGGTGGACCTGCTGACGTGGGACATTCTGAGTCTCGACTTCAGGTTTATTTGCCTCCACGCCGGGCCTCGTACCGTTCCCTTGTCCTCTTCGCTGTGCATGGCCTCCAGTAGTCCGCTCCAAATCGACTGGGCGTAGACTGCTTGGAGTGGCACCATTCCCAGGCCGAACTTTTCCTTTTCCTGTGTGGTGAAAATGTTTGGCGTTCCGTTGCGGGGCAGACCCTGTATGTTCTTTGTGGCCCCTCCTATTATTTTGTTGAAGTCGTCTATTTCGCCCGCTGTGTAGAGCCCCAGGTGCAATCCATATCTGAATTTCCCCAGTATTGCGGAGTGAAGGGAGTATTCCTTTTGGTCAGGTGTTAGGGGGGAGCGTAGTAGAGCTTGTATTCTGTGGTTCATCTCTTCCTTAGCGGCCTCTTTCTCTTTGTCCCACCTGCCTGTGAATGCAAGTAGTACTCCCAGGTATTTGTACGTTTCGTCTGGCTTGAGTACCTTGAAGTGGCTTAGCTTACCGTCCAGTCCTAGCATTTTGAGGTCTGTATGGAGTTGTTCGGGTATGGAGACCCCATTTTTTATGCCGGTTATGGCTGACTTGGTGAGGTTAATTTTGAGTTCACTCCACTGCGAGAATGCCTGTAGTTTGTGTAACTGAGCCCTCATGTGGCAAATCGTAGGGCATAGTATGAGCAGGTCGTCAACGAACGCCCCTGCTGTCGTTCTGAGGGGGCCTAGCCTTTCTTGTTCTGCTGCATACTTGTGTTGGTACCCATGCTCTCCCACCTCTAGCCATCTTAACAACGGTTCTTGGTATATTATGAAAAGGAGGGGACTCATGCTGTCTCCCTGGAGGAGTCCTCTTTGCACCTGTACAGTTTTGTGTGAGGTTTCCCCTCCTACTCTGGTGTTCATGGACATTGTGTCATGGCTTTGCGTACCTAGGACATCCCGCACCACCTGTGTGAGTTCGTCGGGAATTCCAAGGTACTGCATCGTTTGGAGTAGTTTGTCGTGGTCCACTGAGCCGTACGCGTTTTCGAAGTCTACATATAGGCCATGTAGTTCTCGTCCTGAGACGTTTGCGTCCTCAATCGCGTTGGTTACTCTGGTGAGTTGTCGAAGCGTGTTCCTTTTTTCCCTTGAGCCTTCCTGAGCCTGGGCTAGTATTCCTTGCGTTTCGCAGAACGTGGAGAGCATGTTTGCTATCTGTGAGGTGTACAGCTTGAATACCCCTTCGAGCAGGGCTATGGGTCGGTAATTTTGCTGTAAGGTGACATCCCCTTTCTTGTGGTGGAAGCAGAATGTCCCTTTTTTCCAGGTGAGAGGGACATGCTTGCTGTTCCACATTTCCAGCATGAGTGCGTGTAGTGCATCATGGAAGTCCTCTGGCATGTATTTAAGAATTTCGTTCGGGGTCCTGGTGGGGCCTGGTGCTTTGTTGTTGTTTAGGGTGTGTACCGCTTTGCTGTAGCCCTGTCGACTTATCGTGAGGTCCAGCCCACTGGGGGCTGGTCTTGGCAATTTTATGAGGCGCTCCCTGTGAGCTGGGTCTTCCCATGGTGGGGGTTTCGAGTCGGGTGGACTTCGGTGCTCCATCCTGTATGGTGCCGAGTGAGCCATGTGGTCTGCTAGTGCGTTAGCGATGTTCCCGTGGCCCACAGCCAGGCTGCCTTCTCTGTCCTGTAGGGCCTGTATGTTCGCCGTGGGGGCATGGCCTGTTTCTTGCGCCTTGGTATATATTCTTTTGTGGTATCTTTTTTGGTTGTTCCAGTATTCCTTTACGTTTTTGTCATTGTGTCTTTGCTTGGCTTGTTTCCAGTGCTGTTTTACTACCTTGTGCGCCGCCGACCTTTCTTTTTTGGCCTCCTCAGTAAGCCACGACACCCATTCCTTTGCATCTGCGTTGTCCCTGTCCGTTGGGCCTTTCATTTCTCCCTCTTTCAGGCTTCGGAGGGTTGAGTGTTCCGTGTGCGGGTTTCGTAGGTGTCGTTTGGTTTGCTTGTGCTCCCGCATCTTGAGTATCGCGGCGTCCCTTTCCTTTCTGTCCTTTTTGCTCATTAGCAGGTCTTTTCCCACTCGGTTGGGGGTGCCTCCAACTGTAGCGGTTGGCAGTTCGTCGTCCTGTAGCGCACATTTGTTCGCCTCTGTGAGTATGTTTAGTACTGTTTCCCCTGCTCTGTCAATGGTGGCGTGCGCCACTTGCATGTTGTCCTCTTCCCTGCATTGTGTGGCTGTCTCTGTTATGCGTTTCAGTTGAGCGGTTCTGGCATAGTCGTGTGTCCTGAGGAGGACACTTTGGAGTGTTTCCCTGTGTGTTTTGTTCAGGGGCGTGTCCAGCTTTACGTGCCCTGGTTGGGGGTCGCGGTCCACATATGGTTCGTGGGTGCCTATGCTGTCCAACTGGAGGGTTGCTAGGCTTACCATCTCGTGGTCACTCGTGTGGTGGCGGGTGAGGTGTGTGGTGTCCCCCATCTCGTATTGCGCCTGCTTGTTCCTTGGCGCAAGCCATCTGTCAATGTTCCTGTGTTTCGCCCAGTTCAGTGTGGTATCGACTGGCGGGCCTACATTGTGGAGGGCTAGCTCCTCCGCAAGTTTCATCCATTGCTTGTCGGTTTTTGTCATCCCTTTACCTGTGCTGGTGTTGCTCGCATTGAGGTCTCCTCCTATGACTACATGCTCATTCGCCTTTCCCGCAGTTTTCCTGAGTAGGTTTGTTGTATATTTGAGTATTTTGTCCCTGGTTTTCCCCTCCTCTGCTCCTGGCGGGTTGTAAATGCCTAGCACGTGGTACATCACCTTTCCGGGTAGGTGCAGCACGACATGCAGGAGGTACCCTTCGAGGTGTTTCGCAGGGACGACATGGTGGTTGTGTGCATGGCTGTAGGGGTTGCCGAGGAGTATTGCCACTCCTCCTTTCATTGCTTGTTCAGCTGTCCCTTCCACCTTTTGCACCTCGGTTTTGGTGCCTATTGCAGTATATTGCATGTCTCTAAATCTCCTCATCACACTGTCGTGTGCATGTTTCACTTCCGTGAGTACAATTACTTGTAGACTCTGTTGGTTTTGGCTTCTTTTGTTAATGACCTCGGCAAGGTCAAGGCAGGCATCACTTTGTCCTGCCACATTCCATGTGAGCATGTGTAGACGGTCCTTTCCTATGTCAGTCTTTGTTGGTTCTGTGAGAGGGGTTTGGTATTCTCGGGAGTCCTGGCACGCCTCTGGTGTATCCAGCCGTGTGTCCACGAATCTTTCCCATCGTGCTGTTGGTTCGTCATGTGTTTGCTCCCATTCTTCGTTTAGGTGGGTTTCCTGTGCTTGCTGCTCCTCAGGTGTCTGCCCGTCATTACCTGGGGGTGTTGTGGGGGCTAATCTATGCAGCCATTCCCATAGGCCTGGTTGCTTCGTAGTAGTTTTGCGTCCCCCTTCCTGGGTTTGTGGTGCCTGTCTTCCGGCCTCTAGGTTTGTGTTCAGGCCATCCGCAGGCCTCCGGGTCTCTGCCGCTCGCTGGCTTTCCACCTGCGTCCGGCTTTGCCCCTCGGCAGTGGTTATCATCTCTTTTACTGGCAGCTGTATGGACTTTCTATAGGCGGTTATCGCCGTTCTGTCGGTGGCCCCCCATTTGCTGACTGCCTCGTTGAAGTGGGTGGGCCAATGCCCCCCTGGGCATGTTTTTTGGTAGTGCATCCAAGCTTCCGCGGCCATCAGTACCCATACCCCGCAGCTGTATTGGTCCTGCGCGCTTTGGTTGCCCACATTCATCAGTTCCACTGTTATTTGTTTGTTGAGTGTCTCGGCCAAGTGTTCCGTCCAGTTGGTTATTTCCGCTGTTAGTCTTTTGGTGTTGCGTGACGTTGCATTGGTTCTCCCATTCGAGGAGTCATATATCCAGAACTTCAGTTTGTCATTTCCTTTGTCTGGTCCGGCCAGCACTGCCCTCCAGTGTTTGCCATCGCAAACCGGTATGCAGAAGCCCCGGGAGTTCCCGAGTAGCTGCAGTGCCTTCGTTGTGTGCGGTTCTCTGTTGTTACCCGGTTTCAGTGTTTCTCTCATTGTGGCTATTACCAGGGGGGGCAATGGGTCATCTTCATACAGTGAGTGGGCATGTTGCATTTGGAACATGTTCAGTCGGCCCTTCTTTTCGAATAGTCCCTTCGTAGTGGTGTTGTACGGGTATATTTCCGTGTGGTTCTGACTCCCCCCACCCGTCATGTTTGTCTTCCAGCGCCGGGTGCGCCGCCTCATCCTTTGCTCAATCTCCCGCATTAGTGGTCTGCCTCTTGTTGGGGTGCCTTCTTTTATCGCAGTCACTGCGTGTTCCGGTCTCCTTGTTCTAACTAGGAAGGGTTTACCGTTACGGTAAATTATCTTGAGTAATTTGTAGCCGTGGGGTGGTCGTGTCCACCATGCCGCTGCATTCCTTGCTGTGGTCCGTTTTCTTCGCGTTCTGCGGCTGCGCGTTATGTCGTTGCTGTTCGTGTTGTATGTTCCCCACATGCGACCAGTTTTCCTACTTGTTGTTAGCATAATCAGTATAGCGAGTATCGGGGTTATGGCTAATGCAGCGTTCCATAGTGGCCTGGTAGCTTCGTGTCGTGCCCCCCTTGGGTAGTGTGGTTCTGCTCCATGTCGTGTTGCTCTCCGGTTGTGTGGTGCTGCTCGCATTCGTGAGTTTATGGTTACAGCGTTACATCGCCCTAAATCCCTTTCTGTAACACCCCTAGCACTTTTCTCAGGGTGGGCCCCGTTTTTTGTGTGTATTTTCGTGGTTGTGTAAAAATTTTGGGGCGTTTGGGCGTGTTTTCCAAAAAAGGTTGTTTTTACGTAGAGCAATTTCGGGAATTCGCTTGTGGTCGAATGTCGGCAGATTGCTCTCATTTTTTGTGTGTGGCTGCCTCCCACTCTTCTTAGCATATTCCCAAAGTTTTTCGGCGTTCCTATCATTCTGCTGGCCTGTGTGGAGTCGGTTGTGCCATTATTTGGTAGGGTTTCAGTAGGGTTGGTGCTTATATTGTGGTGGGGGCCCTTTGGTTTGCAGGGTGGGGGCTCATGTAGCTTGTCCCTGCTTGTTTGGCATAGTTTCTGGTCGGGGTGCTTGTTTCTACCCCCCCTCGCCCGTTTTTGTTGCGTCCACTGTGCTTGTGTTGCCGTCGAGTTAACCGTTACAGCGTTACACTGCCCTGGAGCCCCTGTTGTAACGCCCTTGACATCTTTTTCTTGGTGGCCCCCCCCTGGTATATGTCGTCCCTTTGGTGTGCCAAAATTTCGGGGGGTTTCGGAATGTTTTGCGAAATTTATCATTTTTACGTAGAGCAGTTTTAGGAATTCGCTTGTGGTCGAAGGTTGGCGGTCGGTCCTGACATTTCGCACATCGCTTTCCCTTGCTCCGCTGAGCCATCCTACAAAGTTTTTTGTCAACCCTTCCCACCCATCGGGTGCTGTGTGGCCATTTGTGGCCGTCCCGCTTAGGGTTACTGTAGGGTTCATACTATTATTGCTGGGGTTGCCAGTTATGTGGTGTGGAAGGTGGTTTAAGCTCATGTTAATTTTTTTATCTTCGTGGTTATCATTGGGGAAGTTATAACTGTATATGGTGTGGCCATTCTCGCTGAATATGGTATGGCCATTTCGCCTGTGCTCGGAGGTGGGCATAGTAGCACATTCATGGGCATGGGGGTCAGCGTAGTGGGACGTTGGATTATTTGGAAGTTGGCCATATGCTACAGACAGTGCAGGAAGGCAGGCTATCAGGAAATAGATGAATATTACTATTAATTGTGTTCTACCTACACAGGTGTTCACTGCAAGGTCTTCTACATTCATCCTACCCACTGGGGGTTCGTGGTCTTTTGTTCCAGCTAAAACTTTCTGGACAGCGCCGCCTGTGAAGCATGCCCCCCCTCTGTGTGTCAGTGGTGTGTCAGTTCGTTCTGAAATAAGAAGAGGTCTGTAAGTGGGGATGGGCACGTTGCTTACCGTTCTGGTGATCGGTCCCTCTTCCCTTTGAGGGACCGATTTGGCCCTCCTTTTCTTGGTCGGGCTTTCCGTCTCGATCTCCACCTCACCGGCAGCTGTGCCTGCAGGTCCGCTTTTTCGTTTTGGGATCGTTTGACTTCTGGTGGCTAGGCTCGTGTCGATCGGCCCCAGGTCGGTCTGGGGTGGCCCCCCCTCCTCCTGGGGGGGGGTGCTGTCTGGCGTCCCTCCCCGTCGTGCACCGGCTGTTGGCTCGTCAGTGTGTCTACCAGTGCCTTGATGGAGGCCGTGGTGTTTCGTGCTTCACCGATGAGGGCCTTCGAGCTCTCCTTCTGGCCGGTGACCACCTCGCCCAGGACGATGAGTAGTTCACGGTGACGTACGGAGGTCTTTTCGTCCTCTGCTATCTGGAGGTCACGAAGTCTTTGTATGTTGGCGGGGAGCCCGTCGTTGAAGAGTTTCAGCTGATGTGTAAGGTCGATGAGAGTCTTGGTGACCTCGGGGGGGATCGTTCCCTGGTCAGCCTTACCTGCAGTTCTCCTAACTGCACTCTTGGCCGCCGCCTCCACTCTGTGGATGGCGGCGGCAGCCTGCTGCTCGGGGTCGCCCAGCTTCTCGTCCCCCACTTTCCTTCCAGGCGATTGGCGGGGGGCCCCTTTCATTTTCGCCGCTTCTGTGCCGGGCCCCTTCTGGCTCCACCTTCCCACCTCTAGCTCAACGGATGCGTAGAGCTTCTTACCTTCTTTGTTTATCCCCGCCAGTACGGAGATGGTCTGTGTCCCTTGCTGCCCAGCCTCGTACAGAGCTTCGTATGCAGGCTGGGTCAGGACACAGTAGTGGTTGATCGTTCTGTTCCCGTTCCTCTTCCACTGGATGAGGGTCGCCGGGTTCCCCCAGGTGGACGGGGCCCACTGCCCCGTTCCTACGTGGAGTCGGAAGATGTCTTGGAGGGTTTCGAGTTTGTTGGTGGAGGCCGTCAGCTTTTGTATGTGAGCTGCGATGGCCTCCACCAGACTGGAGCGGTGTGAGGTGAACAGTACCTGTTTGTAGTCGATGACAACCACCCCGGTCCTGTTCGATTCCTCTGTTTGTTGTTTCGATGGGAGCCATACAGAGGTGGTGGGGACCCCGAAGTCATATGGGTTCTGGAGGATGGCTTGTGCTGCCTCGGGGGAGACTGCTTCCAGCAGCAGGACTTCTCTCAGTCCCGAGTCCTTTTCTGATTCTTTTTTCGCACCCTTCCTGATCTTGTCTACGAGATGCCCGAGGGGGTGACGGTCCTCCTCTTTAAACATAAACTGGCCTGCAAGTGCGCAGGCCACGTCCCGGAGGATGACTTCTTTTCCCAGACCCTCCCCGTACACCAGTATGGTACGGTCCGCCGCTGGCCCTACAGTGGGGTTCCAGGGGGACCATACATATATACAAGGTATGGCCTGCTGCTCCGGAGAGAAGGTTTGGTGCTGCTGGGGCCTGCAGCGCATGGGCAGCCTGAATATTGGGTTGTGTAGGACGAGCAGCGCGATTTTCCTGGTTTTGAAAGCCAGGTCTATCTGCGCTACTCGTCCCCGCCCGTCGAGCCAGATGTGGGTGTGTTCGTGGTTGAAGACCCTGGTATAGGGAGCTTCGGTGCTGAGTCTGATTGCAGCGTCCAAGTACCGTAGGTACTGGATGGCAGACTCCACTGTTTCTGCCAGGTCCGTTATTTTGAGTTGGGGCCTGCCTTTGGATGGCAGCCCCGTTTGCGTTGTGTGTTCTGGGCTGAGTTCACAGCCCGTGAGGGCCCGGACGTGCATAGGAACATGGATTCCTTCCTTGTCGTCCGAGCCCTCTGTGGGGACTCCCAGTTTGCTTATGAGGGCAGGCGGGTCCTCTGCCGTGATGACTGGTCGTTTGTCGACGCAGTATCCGGCGGCCAGCTCTTTGATGTATACTGCTGGCAGCTCCTCAGTTGGCATATCCGAGCTTTGCCTTCTCGGCATATCCGAGAT